>VWYK01066183.1:0-19058 GCA_013399775.1 Semnornis frantzii | reverse complement strand
CTCAGCCTATCAATCAACTTTTCCCCACTTCCTGCAACAGCAGGTCTACTATAAATCCTGCAGTAACTGACTGGGTTTCATTTCCTCTGCCAAACCTGCTAACCTGCAAGGCATGACACACTGACACAGGAGCAAGTAGCTGATAATGTAATACATGACTCCTGCGAGGCAAAAGTTAAAGTGCTTGTTCTCTCAGTTGAATGATTTTAAAGATCTTTATATTCTATTTCCCAGGGGGCATAATTACTCAGTATAACATAGACGCTTTGGATTTTTCTCTCTTCCTCCTAAAGGAATTGTATTTAAAAGTGGGGGAAGGGAAATTCAGTGTGGATTCTTACAAATTTTACAGAGACAGTGTGCAACAGTCAAAAGCTGAACTTGGAATAAAACACACTACTACTTCCTTAGTTCAACCCATAGACTCCAAAACTAAGTAATAAGGGTTCCCCAGAAGTGAAGTAGCAAAGAACAAATTTGTATCTTCAGGATTTTTAAATCTAAAGCTAAGAATTAAATCACAACATTATCCTAGCAAATCTAATATAAACATGGGTACCAAATTTTAAAGAGCTGCTTATTTTATTCTATTTTTTTTCCCTCTCAGTGATATGTTTCCTATTTCCATTTTTTTTTCCCCCATTGAGAACTCAGATGTTTCTTGAAAAGTTATGGAGGATTTGAGAAGTTGCTAACCTAACTGGAAACCAAGAAAGCATTCTCCACAGCTAAAGAGAAAGAAGTGGCAGTGAAGTGATATATAAAAAAGTTCATGAAGCCTTGCAGATAGATGGTAACAGAGTAACTGCCTTGCAGGGAAATCTGCTTTCTGAAGAGACTGGTGAGAGGTTGTGTGACCCCCAGTCACACCAGTTTACACCCCTCTCAGAAAGCATTTTGCTTTGCCTTTGAAACCCTCTCTTTCTTCACTTCTAGCTACAGACATGTGTGCCTGTGCCCCCTTCCACTGTGGGAGCTGCTAATGCAATGGAGGTCCAATCCTTTCTCCTGCCCTGTTACCTGATTGTCCACAAGAACACAACCAGCTCCAAAAGCTAAATGTGCCTTGTGACAAGGAATCCTGTTTGTACCCATTTTATTTCTAGTGGCTTGTAATTTCATTGACAGCCATAAGCAACTACCTGGAGACACAACAATTTCTTCTGCTGATACATCTCCAGCTCCCTCAGCCTCACCCACCTGTATTACTACTGCCACTATAGATACAAAATCAATTGTGTAAGTCCTGTTTGTCCTCATGTCTCTTCTATCAAGTTTTGCCACTTTGTTTCTGCATCCCAGATGTACAATCTGGTTCTTCCCCATTTCTGTTGTTCTAATTTTTCATGCATATTTTCCCAGGTAGATACTCTCAGTCCTTGAAAGCACTCCTTTGAAGTCCTCTCCTCCTCTTTTACTATTCCCTTATAAAGCAGGTAACACACTGGATATAGAGACCTGACACATAACTGAAGGATTAAGATGGGTGGCATCATGTACTTTTTGGCCTGGATAAATACTTCACTGAGCACCAGATTATTTAATGCCAGGTGTTAAGGAAGAAAACACACAGTGATATACTCATTTGACTCAACATAAGTTGTATTACTAAATTAGATGTGGTATTGCTGAGGACAGATTAAAAAAATGGCCTCACTAAAGCAGCAAGTGTTTGGTCACTCTTTACACAGACATTTATCAATGAGTTCAAAGAGAATGAATGAAAAGGTTGGTGCCTGACAGCTACAAGCATCATTGTGCTGGGTGACTGTAGAACTTCAGAAGGCTTAGTCTGAGAACCTTGGGTTAATTCCTTCTGAGGGATCCAAACACACAGCAAAATCATGAGAACTGATTTCATAAAACTGTGTCATGTTTATAGTCCTTTTCCTCAAAAGTTTCAATAGAACCACAGAGAGAGGACATACTTTATCTGTAGAAGGGATTGCAGGAAAAAAAAAAAGCCATTGAGGAAGCAGCCTGCTCTGCTCTTCTACCAATAACAGCACTAACAAATAGTCTGCCTGGATGAGGAAATGCCTACAAAAAAGCCAACAATTCCACCTATCCTGCTAACCTCTACAACTGCCTTACTGCCATGGTCCCATGGAGGAGCACCACGCACAAGCACACAGCTCAAGAACTACCAACCAGCAGGTTTCAGAGTGCAATACTTCACACAGTTCTGCACAGCCTTCTTCCTCTCTGCACCACCAATGCCCTGAAGAGGCCAATCATAACAAGAATCTTCCAATAATTGGTTAAATCAGTGTGAATAAGTCTCTTTTCAGTTGCTGGATTTCTTAGCAGGCTGACTGCTTCCTACCAACTTCCACACTGGTCATCAAGTCTCTCCAAGGAAAAGAAATGGACAGTTCACAGAGCTCAACATTTCAATATGAGAAACTCAAAACTGTCATGCTCTTGATGAATTTATACATAAAAGCAGGAAACTCCACTTCCCAGCTTTCCAATCTTCTGTTACAAGAAAAAAAGAGTACTTGAATAACAGCTTCCCCCCCCCCCCTCCTGCCGTGCAAGAGACTACCAGCATTACAATTAGCTATCAGTCCATCTTGTTTAAAGCAATTAGCTAATTTCAAGCAGAACTGAGTTTAAGGAGTTCATTCCACACCAGTCCTAAGAAAAGGTGGCAACACTCACTGGATCAAAAAAATAACTAGCTAACTAATTCCAGGCAACCAGCATAAAAATCAGGATGAAAATTCTTTCAGCAGGAGACCGTGGGTCTCTGAGTTGATTATTTCTGTAGCTGAAATTCAGGCATCAAAAATAAGACACCCAAAATGAGATATGAGTTAAGAGTCTTGCAGTAAACAGGTCTTGCTGTTTCCAAAATCTTTTGAGTAGTGTTTTAGAGATTAGACAGCAAATACTTTAATTTTTCAAGTATGATTAATGGAATTGTATGATTACTTTAAGACATGCTCGTTCCTTATGCACATTTGTGGTAATGATATCTTATTATTATGGTAATGGTGTTCTTACATAAACATGCATAATAGGCTTTAAAGGTGCTACACATGATAATTATTAGTTATCAAGATGTCAGTTGCTTAAGGAAAATGTTTAATTACAGGTTAAAAGTGATCAGATGCATGTTTTGTTTTATGTATAGCTTTGAGGAACAGATAAGAACAGAGGCATCTCAGGGCTTGTCCATGTAGTCTGGAATTAAAGATTTCAAGACAGAACTGCTGTAGTCCTTGTCTAGGCACAGGACAGCTTTCACATGTGCTAGAAGAAAAAAAAAATCTTCCACTGATCTAAGACTATAAAAGAGTAAAACTGAGGTGAAAAGAGCAAAGAATCGAAGGAGATTCAGCAAATAAAGGGAGATGGATAATAGGAGGAGAGAAAGAAGAGGATTATGACACCAGGAAAGGGAACTCATTACAGGTTTACCGTGGCAGCATGAAGAGAAGTGATGGTGATAGGGACCAACTGCAGTGCTGAGGTACAAGCAGCAGCTGCAGTGGAAGAGTAGGACACAACTTGTCCAGTTAAAGACTAATGCTTCTGCAGGCTCAGGTTCTATCTTCTGTTCTAAGGGACAGAGGGCTCTAGGACCTGATGAGTCAAGATAGCTGTTATCTCCAGAACATGGAGCTACTAGAAGGCAGACATTAGGAATCTGTTTCCAAGGAAGATTTAATGTAATCTGGAAGGAGGTAAAGTCAGCCTAGCCACAGAAAGTAAAGAAATAACTGTAGGACCTGGCACAAAATCTTCTACTTCTCTGAACATTTGGGGAAACCCAATTAGCTTTTGTATAAAATGTCCACCAGTCAGAACACTAACAAAGGGAAAAGGTTTAAACAAAAAGTGTTAATAGGCCAGGCCTTTCCATCTGCCTGGTACTTGCTTTGCATTCAATTCTCCTGCTTTAGCGGTTCAGTTGTGTCAAAAAAAAAAAACAAACACAACACCCAAAACACAAAGAAAATGTGGAAATATGGAAATCAGCATCCTGCTCCTCATTCTGGATGATGGGTGGCACTGCATAATCAATCATGGCATGGGCATTATGTATCTAAAACACTGCGCAGAGTACTTGCAAACATGGCAGTAAACGGTCACACTGGCAGCACAGCCTCTCCAAGCAGGAGTCAGTAACATTTCACCGTGGAATGAAGAGTGACTTTGCTTGTAGAGGCACAAGCCCCAGCTTGCTTTTGTTTTTGTAAGCAATAGAAGGATTGCTTCTATAGCCTCTTAAGTTTGGCTTTGCATTTGACAGATGTATACAAACAGCCACTTTTCTGAAGTACAGTGTGTAAACCAGGTGTAAGACATGGCAAAACACAACAGAATTTTCCTACTATTTACCCTGGCTCGATCACAGTCAGCGTGCAACACACGAGTGCGGCCGTGGCAGACTGAGCTGTCCTTGCCCAGGCACAACACAAAAGCAACAAAGCTTGGGAACCTGCATATCAGAACCATTGACAACGGCTTTGGTTAGCAGCCAGGTGTTTGAATGTGACCTAACTGGTCTTGGAACCAGGCTGAAACCTAACTAATCTTGGAATCAACTAAAGTCTTGTTATATTATGTTGTTTGAATGTGATTAGGGTGTATTCACCGTGCTACAATGGGAAATCAGTCCTCTAAGCTAGGAGTGCTCCAACTTGGCTCCACAAGGCCGACAAGACCTGTTTTAAATGTAAAACACTTTATGTTAATTATCTGTAAGCCTTACAGGCAAGATAAACAAGTCTGAAAGGAGCAGTAGATACTTCAAGTGCAGACGTGTCTTTGCAGCGTCCTGGGTTCCCCCGAAGCTGCAAATGGGCCTGTCTCACTGCCAAGCAGACATTCCTTGGTAGGCCTACAGCTCCTTGAGAGGCAGTCAAATACAAACCAGCACCATGCTGTGCCACTCAGCAGGGCTGACAAATACTTTAAAAAGGGCAGTTACTTAACTGATCTCCACTCAGCTGGAGCTCTGGACACGTCGGATCCACCTAATAGTAAAGCTGCTGCAGGAAGCAAAAGGCTTTCTGCCTGCTGGATCACCAGGTATTCCCAGCTGCCTTAAACGTATACATTTACTGCATGAGAAACAACCAAGTTCAAAGGGTCAAGCCTATATTTAAAACACCTTTCTCAACAAGGCCTGGCAAAACGTATGACTTAGGAGAGAAAACTTCATAGACCCTTTCCTAGATAAAACAGGTAAGATTACAAGCAGTGCAGCCAGCCAAGTGCAGAACCACTTCAAATGTGTTCCAAATTACATACCTGGCAACACTGCTTACAATTTCCCACAATTATTCTTCTAGCCAGAGGCATTATAGGCATTAAGGCAATTTTAGAGTTATTATTATCTCAGAAACCACCAGATATTAATCCCAAAGTAGAGCCTCAGCAGTTCAGATACAGAGGACATGTAAATTTAGCGTCTGCAAAACATTGAGATCTCACTTGAACTAGAAGGGACAATGAAGTTTCCTGCCTTGCCACAAGACTGGTTGAGGACAGGCTGCAATGGGACACAAGTGCTGTTTCTGCATGGACTGTGACTGTGAACAAAAGGGCACCTGTAAAAGGGTCAGGCTCTCCAAACTCTTCAGATCATTCTTATTTTCCCCTGCTCAGAGTGGTTCTTGCTGGATTCCATCCATCACTGTCTCTCAGTCTAAGCCTTATCTGCCCAGACAAAAGGGGTACAAAGAGACATTGTTCGATGTTCAGTCCCTTGATAATGCCAGCATTAACTTCCCACAGGAGCTCTGTCGTGATCTTGATGAAAATTAATATCCCTATGGCAGTCAGTCTAGCACTTAAGCTCTCTTAGGCAGAAGGCTCAACAAATTACAGCCAAACATAGCATCAAAGATAAGAAAGCAAGCTCTTACAAGGATGACAATGCTGGCAAAGCATCTGACTATTCTTAGATATACTTCAGAAGAAAATTAATTGGTCTTCTAAAATCCAGGTGTCTGAAATGGGTCTCCTAAAATTCAGATGTCATCTTCTAAGTTCTGCACAGCTGCCTGAGCAACCGAACCGGTGATCTCTGGGGATAGTCTCTTGAAGCTGATAATTGAGTTCATCCTGATAGGCAACACCACAAATAAGTCACTGAAACCACGTTCTGACACCCAGCAGGGCAGGATAAAGTGGGGGAGAGACACATACTCTTGAATTACTGTAACGTAACTTCAACTTCTGGGCTTTAGACTAGCAGTAGGATGCTTTCCTCAGAAAGACAACAAAGTCAAACATCCCAACACGCTTGACATACAACTTTAAACAGACAGGAAGAAAAAGTAAAATATAATGATTTAAGCCATATGATACAGAATTGAAACACAATTTGATTTTAATAAAATATTCAAGACATGAAAGAGCCTAAGCTTGATCCACCCCAACCAGTAAAACATTTGAGTGGTAACAATGATGGTGTTGAATGCAAAAGCACATCTCATTAATGTAGAAACAGTTAAAGTCAACATGTACAAAAAAAAGGATAAATGGTTGAACAATGAGATTAGATAACACAAAAATCCTCCAGTTCAGGAAAAGAATCCTTTCAAATGGACATTTAGCTGCAATAATAATAAACTCATCACGCTAAACACATCATCCATTTGCTGGAACTATTCTTCTAAAGTCATGGGATAGAAAAGAACATGAGTGTCAGAATCTGGAGATAAGAGACAAAACTCAATTACACCTTTTAGCATGTGCTTTATGTGAGCTGCAATATTTCATCCTTTTTAATGTCACTTTCAAGGTTATCCCTAATGAGAGCTTTAAGTTGGACTCTATTTCAGCGTGGCTGGAAGTCACTGACTACTTCTGAGAAAGCCAAGTTCAGAATTGGTGAACAAAAATACTTCAAATTAAGTTCTGAAAGACATTCATAGCAGAAGCTCCATAGCCTGGTAAATGCTAAGAGATCATGACAACCTCTGCCTGTCTGTATTCCAGATTAGGACAGCCTGAGGCAGCTGGAGTTGTTCAGCCTGGAGGACAGAAGGCTTTGGGTAGACCTAATAGCAGCCTTCCAGTACATGATGGAGGCCTACAAGGTGGCTAGAGAGGGACTGTTTACCAAGGCCAATGGTTTGAAATTAGAGAAGGTTTAGAATGGATGTTAGGAACAAGTTCATTACATGAGGATGCTGAAACACTGGAGCAGTTTGCCTGAGGAGTTGAGGCCTCATCCCTGCAGACATTCAAGGTCAGTCTTGATCAGGCTCTGAGCAACCTGATCCAGGGGAAGGTGTCCCTGGTGACTGCAGGGGGGGTTAAGTAGAGGACCTTTGTAGATCCTTTCCTCTTCAACAGCAAACCCAACTTTACTCCAGTGTTATTGCAAAGTATTCTACACACACCTTTACTCCAATTCCCCACAAGCTTAGGGAAACTATGCACAGATCTCATTTCACCCAGCTAGTCCCTACAGTGAAACATGGCTAAAACTTAAGAAAGCATAACAATACTACCCTGGAAATTTAAGGCATGAAGTGGAAAAGAAAACATACACAGCATCTGAATGACAGAGTAACCCTTCCATGGAAACAAAGGGCCCTCATTCAGAAAAGCACAGGTAATATTCTTCTATGCTTGTGCCACACACAG
This sequence comes from Semnornis frantzii, assembly GCA_013399775.1. NCBI lineage: Eukaryota > Metazoa > Chordata > Aves > Piciformes > Ramphastidae > Semnornis > Semnornis frantzii. The sequence goes on along the minus strand of VWYK01066183.1, from coordinate 11,444 downwards.
AAAATACCACAGCTTCCTAATGAACAACAAAGTCTGAAACCTTTTTTTTTTTTTTAACATCTCCTTTCAAAAGTAGCACCTCTTGTTATATTAAAAGAGAAAGATGAATATGCAACATTTACTGAATCACTTCCCAGCCTTTATTAGCTGGCTAGCCTCATTGTAACTCTGCTTGGCTCATGAGTTCTGGGAGAATCCCAGAACAGGTAGTACAATTAACAACCAGGGAGATAAACACAAACAGCTCCATTCCACAGTTTCATGGGCTTACTTTATTATACATTTTTATAGCAAGAGGCAGAACCAATAAATAACTCCATTAAAATCTCATTAGCTCTGATCAATGAGTATGGAAGAGAATACAAGAACAAAGCTGAATTTAATACATTAGTGAAGAAGAAACAGGACCATTTTTTTTTTTCAGGGCTCAGGTAAAAATTGACCTAAACTTTAACTAATCCACTCCATTATCTGCTGCAGAAGAAAGACAGACGAGAGTAAACACAACAGAAATAATGCAACATTTGTTCAGATGATTTAGTACCAGATTAACCACTGTCTTCCCAGGAAAGAAATAAACCATCTCCACAACACAGCACTGAAGATTGCTTAATTTCTGTGCTTCCTCATGAAATGCCAGCTGCTAAAATAAAGAGTGCTCAGCCAGTTCAAGGTATCTGATGCAACTGCAGGTAAGAATTCATTCATTCTTTTCATTTCTTGAGAGGCTGGATTCTGATTTTTAGCCTAAATAACTTAGGTTTACATAGCTACACTGCCCTTGCCTATACTCACTGCTAATTATTTCCATTTTAGCAACTCCTGGAAGCATCAGGCAACTTGGATCAAATTTAAGATCAACCAGAGTTTAAAAAAGATCTTTAAATTCCTACCTATTTCATGAAAATAAGTCAAGGTACAAATAACAATCCCCATGAGGACAGGCCAGCAGAACACAGTTATCATGTATTCTTTGCTAGGAGGTCACAGCCTGCACCAGCTGACCAGCGCTAACATCAGCTACTGCATAATCTGCTGCGCGCCTGCTGGAGGTGTCCAAGGATGTGGTGAAGAGATTAGGGCACAAGGTTTGGGTTTGTAGGAAGTTTAGAGAAACTATTTTTTCCTCTCTCCCATGCAGGCAATCAAAGTGGAGACTGGAAAAGAGTTCACTGCACACCAAATCTGTATCTTAAATATAGGAAAAGCACACTATAAAAAAAATGGAGCACTGGGCTCAAAAAGTCTGGGAAATAGATCTCCATGTAAGCAAGATGTCACCACTTTAAACTGATAGAAGAGCAGAAATCCAGCATAAAGAGGCTACATTTGACAAGAGAACTCCACTACTTATCTTCAGGTGACAGAAAGCAGTCCTGCACCATAAAACAATGGTTGATGTGGAAGAATCCAGTGGGTTTAAGGGCAACATGAAATGCTTTCATCTTGGAATTCTGCCTTTCAAAGGGCATTACATGAACTCTGAAACTAAGAGAGTAATACACTTACACTGCAATCCAACTTGCAGTCTCGTAAACACGAACTGCTATCTACCTAGCTTAAAGTGCTACAGTTTGTTAACCATAAATCAAATATAAAACACAGCACCACCATTTCAATTTAAGTGATTTCTTTTATGTTAATAAGTTGGAATATTTCAAGTGACTTTCCCTCCATATTTATTCTGAAATTCCACAGAGCTTCTTTCAAATACTTCATGAGCTAAACTTCACAGTTATAAATATTTAAAAATAAAAGAAAAAAAAAACCAAAAGATTAAGCTTTCCAATAGAACATCTTACTTTCATTACTTGGGCTTCTTGATAAGTTGAAGCCAAACATTCCACAGACAGCTTACTTATGGAGATGATACTATGGAAATATTCGTAAGAGAAAACAGACTGAGAATTAATATTGGACTATAAAAGGAAGCTGAACAGTATTTAGATGTTTTAAGAATACTTTAGCTGAGTTCAGAAGCAACTCAGTGTTGCCAAAATAGTTTCAGTAAGTTGCAGCCAGTCTAAACATCTAACAAAGGCAAGTTTTGAGTTATATATGATAAATACAAACAATAAAAGATTAATAGATAATGCCACAAAACGTGCAGAGAAAGGAGTAGATTTTGTCATGTGAAAGTATTGGCTGTACTACAGCAATGGAACACCCCCAGCTGTGCTGCAGTAGCCCCATCTCCCTCAATTTTTTTAACTGCCATTACCTAGAACTTGGTCTTCACCATCATTGCTGGTATCTAGGAGGTAGCACTCCCAAAACTGTTAGGAGTCTAGGTGTGTTTTGAATGACTCCATAGACAGAAACTCTACCACCTCTCTGGGCAGCCTGTTCCAGTGCTCTACCACTCTCAAAACAAAGTTCCTCCTAATGCTTAGGAGGAGTTTCCTTTGTTCAAGTTTGTGCCCATTACCTCGTTCTGTCACTAGGCACCACTGAAAAAAGACTGGCCCCATCCTCCTGATACCCTCCCTGGAAGTATTTATAAGCACTGATAAATCCCTCCTCAGTCTTCTCTAGGCTCAAAAGCCCCAAGTCCCTCGACCTTTCTTCACCAGAGAGATGTTCTAGTCCCCTCAGCATCTTTCAGCCCTTTGCAGTACCCTCTCAAGCAGTTTCCCACCAAACAACACGAGTCCTGGTAAGGTTGATCAGAGTTTTAACTCTGACACTGCTCCATCATATCTGACACTTGCAAATTCTTGCCAGGAAAGTGCATTTCCACTGAACTGCCTGCTNAAGACTGGCCCCATCCTCCTGATACCCTCCCTGGAAGTATTTATAAGCACTGATAAATCCCTCCTCAGTCTTCTCTAGGCTCAAAAGCCCCAAGTCCCTCGACCTTTCTTCACCAGAGAGATGTTCTAGTCCCCTCAGCATCTTTCAGCCCTTTGCAGTACCCTCTCAAGCAGTTTCCCACCAAACAACACGAGTCCTGGTAAGGTTGATCAGAGGTTTAACTCTGACACTGCTCCNAGAGTTTTAACTCTGACACTGCTCCATCATATCTGACACTTGCAAATTCTTGCCAGGAAAGTGCATTTCCACTGAACTGCCTGCTGCTGCCTTCTCTGCAGTCCTGTAGCGTTTGTAGGCCACCCAGCATCAGATGCTTCAGAGCTTGATGTCTCTTATGAATAATGGTAATTAACACCACCAGCACTCCCCACAGAACTGGCTGTAGATCTGGCTTACTGACCACAACGGCTTCCATGTTCTGCAAGTTTCCCTGAGTCATGCAGCTGCCTCACAGTGCCCAGCTCTTCCAAGGAGTCCTCAGGGAATAGTTGGGAGTGTGCATTAGCCCACATCCTAAATTATCATCCCATCCAACATGTTTTCTCCCTTATTCTGCCTCTGTAATCTTGAAGTTTATGAGGCAGTCACTGCAAGGGGCAGGTGGAAAAGAACAAGCTAGCTACTGACAGGGCTGGAAAAAAAACAGGGATACACCACCAGCCTGCAGATCAGCTTCTCACTTTGATCACAGCTGCACACTCCACCTGCTTACAAGCTCATCCTTCCCCTAGTCAAAACAGAAGAGGAGTCAGCTGAGACCCGCTGACTGAAAAGACATGACACAGATCACTGACCCTTCTCTAGGCAGATAGGAACTGCCTCCCAACGACTTGGGAAAATCAAAGCAGTAGCCTGAGGGGGGGTAGGAAAAATGGCTTTCTTCTTTGCCTTCTCTACCCACAGCGAGGTGCATTCAGACACAGCCTGAAGGAGCAAGAGCTCTAGAAAAGCGATGGAATAAATAAAAAGAAAACAACAGAGGAAAGGAGAGGAAAAACATCAAAGGAAACTGCAGCTAGCAGCTGGGAGGAGAGATTAAATCCCTTGTTAAAGACCCATGTTTTACAGGGCTTGCTAAAACATATATAAAGTGGAATTTCTGGTATTATATCCACCTGTCTTTCACCTTTTTCAGCCCTCAGGGCAAACAGTGTCTTGCTTTAAGCCTCTTAAGTCAGTATATTACATTACTTGGGTATTGTTATTTACAATGTGCTCTCTGTTCACCTACTGCTTTACAGACAATTGAAATGACAGCTCAGGCCTTAAATAAGATGCAACACTTAATGAGAGGCACAGCAGCTCCAGATGACAGTAAACAAAAAGAAATTGTATTAAAAACATGCATCAAAACAGTGAAAGAGGAGACATATATAATGTGCTTGCAAATTATTAGTTACTATTTTTAAACCAAAGAACTGTGATCTAAGGATTAAGAGCAGATGACCTAGGATGAAAATAAATCTGGGTTCTCTACCAAATTCAGGCACCACCAGTCAAGGCACTCTTTGATAAATTGGTAAACCCTTATCTATGTTTTAAGGAAAATGATAGCATCTCCTCCTGTAAGACTGGAAAAGGCTGCTTTAGCAGCATAATAAATTGCACAGAATCTCCAATCCTTTCTGCAGCAGGCCCTATAGCTAGTGTTTGAAGCATGAGGTACTTTCCTGAGCTCTGCTATTTTGATAGAAACAAATAAGACAGAAGAGAATTACCCAACAACTGAGGGAGAATGAGCCAACTCATAATTACTCTTCACTAGAAGAATGTGAAAATGTATTGCTGTCTGAATTTTTCCTTCCTGAATTTGAACTAGATGGGAGTTTATTTGTAATCCTCCTGGGTTATACTACACAATGGCTAAACCCCACCCCACCCCCATCCCCAAATTTCTGTCCTCTCACACTTGAAGACAAGTCCAAATCAATCTTCAACCTTCTTACCAATGAACTACTGAGTTCATTCAATCTCTCACCATAACACAAGGCATTCAGACATGGACATGCATAGAATCATTTTTCCTCACATCCTCTCCCTGCTTCAGCATCTTTTCAAAGAGACATCAGAATTAGTTTGTGTTTTAGCACAGGCTCACAAGTGATGCATTCTGAGGTCATGACACTTCCTCCTCCTAAGTGACAGCATTCTGCTTCTTCAGCTGGAGATTGCACACAGCCTCTTGCCTCCTCAGAGATGAGTAGGTGCACAGGTTCAAGCTGTTCCCAAGCATAACCCAATTTGTTTTTTCTGGAGCTGCTGCTCTCAACTATCTTACAGCCTCCAATCCATAACTATGATCTACAATCTTCTATTGTGAAGATGCCATCTTATACTTGATTGTATTAAAATGCATCTTGTTCAGGTAAGTAGGTACTGCCACGTCTGTGCAACTCATTTTCTACCTTTATTTCTACAAATAACATTTAATGTCACCAAAACATTTTATCTGAAAAGACTGGTAGTTTATTCTTACAGATTGTTAAAGACCTTAAGACAAAAACTCTGAAAACAATGGATGATCTTAACTTTAAAAAGGCAATAAAATCTTAATCTGTGTTTTCCCAGGTAGTTTTCAGGTTTTTGAGGGGGAGTTTGTTTCTGTCCTGTGGTTGGGGCTTTTTTGTCCTTATTTTTCTCTTTTCTAGAACACATTAGTAACTCTTGAGGTTGGTGGTATGTAAACTGAAATATGCATAAACTAACTTCAAAAAGCCTGCAGAGAGATCATTTGAAGGGGCCACTCCCCTTATTGCTAAAAGCTTGAAAACCAGCTGGGACATTTGAAAGTTAATACAGCACTTCAGGCCACCAAAGAAGTGAATGAAAAGCAAACCTAATGCAACATGATTATTCAAAGCAGTAAGCAAAGGCAGTGCTGCGTGCTGAACTAGCTGCCAGCAGTAGTAATACCAGCTTGTAAAGCCTGCTAAGAAGGAATTACACTAATTGGGGATTGTAGTCATGAGCTACTCTAGCAAGTCATCACAGGACAATAAGGGGCAAGCCCAAGTAACCAGATAAAACACAGCTTTCTTTTTGTGCTCATGGAAAAAGGGCAATCACAAGCAGTACCAAAATCTTGCCATGGATCCTTTCTACATTGAATGGATCTTCCTAAACTGAAAGAGCAAAGCTTGTAAATTAAAAATCTACAAAATCCAACAAGTTGTTTTGTTTTGCAGGGAGTGGAAAGCAGAGAATTAAGTGGCTTCAGTGTATCCACAAGGACAATGGTATCCAGAATGAAAAAAATTAATCCTCTAAGCACAAAATAGATCAAAATCAGGCATTTTGCAGCGGTGGCAATAGGGCTGTGTAAGTGTTGGATAAAGAACATAACTGGCTACACCAGAATGCAGATTACAAGTATATGCTAATAATAGCAAGGCTGCTTTCACAGCAGCTACAGGAAAGCAATTTGGCTTTTCTCTGCAGCACCTACTTTGAATACTGGAGTTTTACCAAACCTAGCATTACTGCAGCCATCACTAACTTCAGGTTAACATGGGCAGAAATGAAGGTAAAGTAAAACCTGAACTACAGCCAAAGCAGAGCACACTTGATTCTCAAACTGTAATGCAGACAAAATACAATACTATGAGGTGCAGTCTTCCTAGGGTTTGAACTGTATGAAGTGCTTTACACATGCTGTACAAATCAGTTTAATCCCACAGAGCCAAGAAGCAGGATTTTCATCCAGAATATATTACTGCTGCTGCCTTTGTTCCTCTGAATCATGCCTGCTGTATCCAAGAGGTTAACAGCTGAAAATTAGCATACTCCTCTAACATTTGAGAATGCTTTCAAGCACTGATTAGTTTTTCTGTTCATACACTCCCTCCCTCCTCTCCTCATCAGACACAAGAAAAAAAAATTCAATAAACTAGCATGTTAGGAGTATATAATTTGAAAACCTTTTAGGACAGTGTTATTCCTGAACCCTCCTGTCCAGATTTAATATTTTCATGGTAAAGGTGCACAGTCAGTCAACAAGAGTTACTCTGTTCACCCCTCATTTAGCAGTAGTCCTGTTTAGATACTACTTAAGTGATTCCTAGGAACATGACAATGCCATGAAGAGTGACTAAGCATCAACCCTACAAGCAACATAAAAGCCCAAAAAAGACCAAAAGCTTTTTAAAAAGCTGGTTTTCCTCCATTCAAGTATTTTGAGCTTTAGAAAACCCTAAACCACACACACACAAAAAAAAACAACACCCAACCGAAAATGCCAAGAAGAAACAGCTGCATAAATGGCACAAGGTTCATAGAACAGTTTAGTTTGGAAGGCACCTTAAAAATCTTCTATTTCCAACTCCCCCTGCCATGGGCAGGGACATCTCCCACTAGACCAGGTTGCTCAAGGCTTCATCCACATTGGCCTTGAACACCTCCAGGGAGGGGGTAACCACAACATCCCTGGACAACCTGTTCCAGTGTCTTACCACCCTCATTCAAGGAATTTCTTCCTAATCTCCAGCCTAAATTTGTCCTCTTCAAGCTTCAATCCATTCCCTCTCATCCTGTCACTGCAAACCCTTGTAGTAAGTCCCTTCCCAGCTTTCTTTTAGGCCCTTTTCAGGTACTGGAAGCCTGCTCTAAGCTGTCCTTGGCGCCTTTTGTTCTCCCAGCTGAACAGCCCCTGCTCTCTCAGCCTGTTCCCACAGGGGAGGTTCTCCAAGCCTCTGACCATCTTTGTGGCCTCCTCTGGACCTAGTCCAGCAGATACATGCTGGGGGCACCAGAACTGGACACAGAACTCCAAGTGGAGTCTCATAAGAGCAGAGGGGCAGAATCACCTCCCTTGTCCTGCTGGTCACACTTGCCCAGAACATGGCTGCCTTTTGGGCTGCAAGCAACCACATTGAGTTTTTCATCAACTAACATTCCCAAATCTTTCTCCTCAATACTGCTCTTGTGCCATTCTTTCCCCAGCCTATATTTGTGCTTTCCACATACTAAGGAACACCGAAAAGTTTTCCAGATCTTAGCAAATAACAGGATCAAATTTCCTAAGTCTGCAGCTAATTGAGCATTTTCACCAGTAAGTTTTTTTCACACACAGATGCAATGTGTGTTAAAATTGTATTTACATTTCTCCAAAGATCACAATATTTGACTACATAAGCTTAAAGGTGTTCTATCTTAGATGTTATTTTCCCAAACCTAGCAAAAGCTGAAGCAATTCTTTCAGTAAGGCTATTCTCAAGTGGTTTTTGCCCTGGAAGCAAGCACAGCACAGGGTATAGGTGGGCTGGAAGGGATACAAAGGAACTAAATAAGATGCTCTATAGATGAGAGAACTTCATGGAAATTAGTAATAGACCTATAGAGCTATGCAGATCACATGAACTGAAGAGAGGCTTCTGAAGATGCAGTGTGGTAGAGGGTGTTTTAATGGGAACAACAGCAGTCAGACCAACACCATTCGGACTGTCAAATGTAAGCTTTAACAAAATGGCAGTAGGCTGTTTTATACACTCAAACCTGTCTTTTTTTTGCAAATATAAAGAGATGCTAACTTGCAGAATAGATTTTTTTTTCAAGTCAATTAAAGCCAAGAAGATGATCAGAATGGATATAAGGAAATCTTCCTTCTACCGAACTGTAACCGATGCAGTGGATTGTAACTATAATGCTGAAGGTTGAGTTGTGCACTTTACAACCCCATATGACACAGGCTGTAAAAGTCCTACATCTCATGGCTCTTTTTTCCTGAAAGACTTGGGCTCTTTAATGCCTTTTCAACATCAAGGCCCACTATATTGATTAGAACAGTAATTCAGAAAACCTAGAGAAAAGGGGGGAGGTTGAACAATCAGAGTCAGTCTCATCACCTCAATGACATGCTGTGAATGTAATTAATCCTACATTTATTTAGAGAGCTTCACACCCTACACATAAAGCAGCAATTCCCTGCTGACTTCAGACTAGGTAATTATGTTGTAACAAGGACTAGGTTTTCATTGTAACAAAAGAGATGAAAAGGAACACAGCCCTATGAAGCCAGCCTGTCTTTTAGGGTATGTCTCATCTGCAAAGCAAGAGAAGCGAATATGCTTAGGAAGATTGGCCTTAGCAGCTTCTACAGACTGTATGAAAGCCACCAGGAATCCTGGTTTTTACTCTAAAATGAACACTCCATGCTTGAACTAGCATGTTGCACCTACACTCGTCTTAGGTTGCAGAGCAAACAATCTTCTACACATGAAGGTGCAATTAGGGAGCTCGCAGACATTAAAGCAGCCTATACACTGATATTCCAAATCAAGTTGCAGATAGAGTTCCACAGGACTCACTGAGGCAAATTAACAGCTCATCTCACTTTAACATACAGATCTCCTTCACTGCTTGGTTTGAAGCTACTGCAACACCAACACAAATAATGAATGGATCATTTTTTGCTGTTGAATAAGTCTTGAATACAAGGTGAAATGGTTAAAGAGTAGGAAAATAGCAGTAATGAAAACTATAACACAAACACCTGAGAATCAAACATCCTTCTCCTGCATTCGTCACACTCAAAGCTTTGAGAAGTAAACAACAATACAACTGTGCATAAGCAAGCGTATGAACCCCTGGAGAACAGCCTGGAACACAAACAGGTTCAGCTTCAACCAGAAACACAGAAAATAGATATTTACTGATGCTAGAGTGGTACAGGTTTAAAAACATTTATGGAAATGTTAGGTAAAAATACCTTAAACCAGCAAGGCTTTAGTTGCTCTCCTCTGCAGGCATGCAGAACAGGACTCACAGGACCTTGTGCACCCTTCCACTTAAGCCACGTGAGGGATGGATGTAAAACACTGGCCAACTAAAAGCAATGTGAATTGAGGCTGCCACAAAAGGGAGTACATAACACTGGAGAAAGACATCAGGCTACACAAAGGATCCTCAGCACAGTGAGAGTCAGTGGGTAAGCTACTCTGACTTTTCTATAAAAGACAACTCCTGTGGGGTCATGGGCAGGTAACTCTACTCTGGCAGAAAGGAAAAAGCTCTCCTGCAACAAACCCTCATCTACATTGCTCTGGTCCTAACAGACAACCAATGGTTTCCCCACAGTTCCTCCTCCTCTCCCTCATCTTCTTCTCCTTCAGGTAAGGTGTGAAAGATGGAGAAAAGCTCAGACTTATACTGCAAATTCAGTTAGAACTTCACCTTGGAGAGGCTGCCATATGTATCACAGTGGTTTGTAAAAGCTCTGACCTAAAGAAGAAAAGTATGCAAAGCAGACAAATTAAATTTAGTTTTATTATGGAAATGAAAGTAATAACAGAAGTGACAGCAGGGTGGATGATAAGCTCACTTAGCAGGGGGATCAAATGAAGTGATGACATGTCATTATGACCTCAGGGGTTAAAGATGCAATTTTCCATCTGGCTGCATCTGGCTTTTCAAGGTAAATGTTGACACCACCTGCTGAGATTTACTACAAGCTGCCTCCATAGGTCTTTGTCTAGCTTTTGTTACCCAGGTTAACACACACTTTTCCCTCTTTTCTGGTAAGTTTTGCTGAGCAACATGCTCCCTGTCTTCCAAACCTCAGGAACAGTTGAAAGGATCTTACATGTCACTTTCTATGACAAATCAAATTATTAATAGTAACATCACAGGCACCTCAAAGAGAGATCCTAGAAAGCAAGTAAAACTAGCTTTAAGGTTGCAGACAGGAAGACAAAATTTTGGTTACATTTGCTACTATCTTGCACTGCCTAAGACTTCCAGGAATCTACTTTTCTCTTAGTAACAGGCTCCTGAAAGAAAGAACTTTCCTAAAAAAGCCTAAGCTACACTAAAATTAAAAAGTGCTTAGAATTAAAGAACTAGCTTGTACTCATCATACTGATCATACCCAACTGACTATTAGCCACCTGCATGCATTTCATTCAGCAGCTTCATCATTTCCCATTCCAGATACATTGTGCTTAAAATAAATCGTCTTTTGCCAGCCCACTGACACATTCACTTATTCATCTAATTTAGCCAGAGCTAAATTATGATCTCAAACCAAATTTGTAATCAGCTATTGACAAACTGTTGGTGGTTTTTGTTCCACGTTGAGTATTTAAAAGCCAGTACCCAACAGCGGTGTTCATCTCCTGGAGGCTTCCTCTGGAATACAATGGTATGTTTGATACATCCTTTATGTTTTCATCTGTGCCAAACTCTTGGCTTTTTTTTTTTTTTTCCCCTTTTTTCTAAACCTTCAGCTCCCTGGCTTTTCTCTGGCAGTACAGGTAAGCTAAAAAGCTTCCTTCCAACTGGTTTTAAAGTGCTTAGGTAAAGAGAACCTGCAGAGAGTTTCAACTGCTCAAACAATAGACCCCAATCTCCACTAGGACTTGGTTACACATCACAGAAAGAGGAGAAGAAAAACCCTTCACAGATTTTGGAAGTGTCCTGGAGCCAAGCTATGAAATGACAGGAGACAGAAAGTTAATGAAGCTTGCAGAGACCAAAGAATTAGCCAAGAAACAAAACAGAGAAAGTATCCAAACTGATCAGACACAAGTAATTGAATTGAAAGGCCACCACAAAAATGCCTGTAAATAGCCTCCCTTCCCAAAACTCTTTCACCACTAAGGCAATTACCAGAGAGATGCCACAGAATCATAGAACTG
>VWYK01066182.1:0-11866 GCA_013399775.1 Semnornis frantzii | reverse complement strand
CAGGGAACTCTCAAACCATCATAGTACCATATCTTCAGAGTAGTTGCATTCTATATCTTGTCTGCTGTTAAATTTGCTACTATCATCTGATTTCAATAATAATTATTCTGAGACTCTTCAAACTGAATATAGCCAAAGGTTTTCCTGTGGTACTACTGATACAGTCTACTACTAAAAACTTAAAAAATCTAAAGTATTAAATTGTACTGTACCTGTGTGGTCACAGTGAAGCTGTGCATAAAAACTAAACCTACTTCCTTATCCAGTCTTGTCTGTCATATTTTTATAGGTGTGTGAATGAGATAAGCTGCATATTTCATTCTGAATGATAAAATGGACTTGAGATAATATGAAACACAGTGCAGAGGAAGAAGTATATGATATGATTACACTCAAAAGTGCCTTCAAAATTAAAAAAAAAAAAAAAAAAGAAAGAAAAAAAAATGCAAGAAACCTTCCTAAGGATGTCTTCTCTTGATAGGCAGATATGTGCTAAATTTGTTACTGGAATTCATAAAAAGATGTAATAAATTGTGTGATTGTGATTTTGCCCTTCTTTTCCTTTTGACTTCTTAATATGTGCAGAAGATTTTTTTTTTCTGATAAACTTTAATTTTCTGACTTTCATATCAAAAGATAAATGACCTATGTATATATTTAAGGGTCGTATGATGTTATAAATAGCATTGGAAATACAAAAATTTAGGTTTGAAACAAATCAGTGATTCTAGAAGATATTTCACCTGTATTTGAAGAATCCACAGCTGTACATACAAACTCACTACAGAAAGGTCAAGTTGACATTTGAGCTGATGTTTCTCATATGTCAACAAACAATAGGAGTAGTAAGAAACAATGCAGATAAACGCACAAAGACTGTGTCACCTAGTCTTAGCACAGTGCTTAAGATAGAACAGAATCATAGTACAGTAAGGTTGGAAGGGACCTCAAGGATCATCTAGTTCCAACCCCCTGCCATAGGCAGGGACACCTCCCACTAGTACAGGTCACTCAAAGCCTCCTCCAACCTGGCCTTGAACACCTCCAGGGAGGGAGCAGCCACGACTTCCCTGGGCAACCTGTTCCAGTGTCTCACTACCCTCACTGGAAAGAACTTCCTCCTAACATCCAGTTTAAATCTCCGCTCTTCCAGTTTAAACCCATTGCCCCTTGTCCTGACCTTGAACTTCTATATCTATGTAATTTCTTAAGGATGTTTGTCTGGTCTTTTAATGAGAGTTTCTACAGCTGGTTTTAAGACAAAATGATTCAGCTTTTTCAAGTCCTTGGTAATAAAGTGTTTTCTTGGTGGTATTTAATTTTGATATGTAAATGAAATTGTCTTTGTCTTTATAATTGAGAAAAGTATATTTTACGGTCTTACTTCAAGTCACCACATACCTGAATTTACTTTTGGCCAAGAATTGCCTTTTTTTTTTTCATTGTTCCTTTTCCCCAGCATCTATGCAGCTGCTTCCATCTTAGTTGTCTTTGTTAAAATCAGTAAGCTGATTTTTTTTCTGTTACATTTTTGTTAATGAAAATTTTCAGAAGTACTTGGACACAATTCCCTGTGCAGTCTCTTTTTACATGAACCTTCACAGCAAAATGTTTACTACCTAATATATTTCTTCAGCTAGGTATGCTTGCATTTGGGACTGTCTTGGAAGGCTTTGACAAGTAGTAAAGTCAAGATAAATGACACTTACTACCACTCCCATAATCCCAAGGCTCGTTATCCTATCACTGAAGGAAATGAAGTTAGTCTAACATGATTGATTCCTGACAAGTCACGTTGACTGTTGCTAATTTTCTCATTACATTTAAGGTGTTTATGATGTGCTTATTACTTTTATTATAGGAATCTAAGTAAATCTTATGGATAATGAATTCTTTAGCTCTTCCTTTTAATCTCAAATTTATAGGGAAGACTTATTTACATTTCCTGCCATTTTCTGTTGGCGTTCAGAGAAAACTGCTAATAGCTCTTAGACACTTACAGCCTTTTAAGTATTCTTTGGCAATTTTCTTAAAAACCATCCAGTCTGAAAAAGTCAAACTTATCTAATTACCCTTTGGCCTCCTTGGTTGTTGAAGCTCAGATTTTGCTACTTCATCTCTGTGGTTAAGTAACAATCTGAACCACAATATTCCTCATTAGCGAGATTGGACACAAAGGAGAGTGAAAGAACTTTAAATGCTTTCAGCATACTTTTTTAATATCTTCTCTTTTCAGTCTTAATACTGATTTGAATGCAAAGTTACTCTTTTAAGTAACTTCATAGCTAAATACAGGAGTTAAGATATTGTTTATTTGCTCTGTCTCTGTAGAAGAAATGCACTATTTCTGTAGAGGGTTGTTTAATTTAAAAAATATGATGTTATGAATTTTTTCATTTTTGGATAGTGAAAATATCAACTCATCTTTGTATCGTTAAGAAGGTACATCTGCAGACTGTGAAGCAATCTTTGGACGGTATGGATCAGAGTCTACAAATAACCATGCAAGCTGACTGATCTGAGCCTTTAACATAAATGACTCATTATTGTATGATAGTTTTGATGTCTGAATTTCTCATTATTTGTGACAGGTATGAGAATTGCAATTTCTCATTCTAGGAAAAAGCAAACAGCATAAGTATTTAAAAGTTGCTGTAACTATTACTTTTTCCTGTTCTTATAAAGTACTGCAGGTTTAGAATCTGGATTTGGCTTCTTAAATTCATGACTGTTTTGTATGTACACTGAGTACCTAGCACATGTGGGTACTTTAAATCTGTCCTGGTCACCCTTCCAACTACTGTGGCTGGTTTACGTGTCCTGGTCTCTTCCAAAGAGTTGATAATAACTCTTGTTCTTTTTTGTTAGAGCTTTAGTAGTTTTCAACAGTAGCAAGGATGTCTTCAAAATCCTTTTTTTGTTTGTTTGTTTGTTATTTTTTTAAGTGTGGTGAGATTACCTTTTTAAAAGTGAGCTGTTGCCAAATCTGTTCCTCCTATTCTTTGCTACCCAGTTGTTAAAATGCATCCTTTGATCCTGGGTTTGGATATTTTAAATGCCAAATTGCTTTTCCTAAGAGTCGTTGCAGGTAGGGAGCTGTTACTGTTCAGGTGGATTTTTCTACATCTTTTATTAATGTATTAGAAAGGCTTATTCCCAAAGGGTGTGTTTTTCTTCTTTCCTGGTGTTCGCACCTTGAGTCCTTTTTGCCATTGTGTTTCTTGATTGGTGTGGTTTGTGGTTTTGGGGTTTTTTTTTGTTTGTTTGGTGGTTTTGGGATGTTTTGGTGTTTTTTTAATTTTTTTTAATTTTTNCCCACCTAATGAAGCCACCACACAAATTTAGCACGTTGCTATATTTTTAATTTTTAATTTTTTTTAATTTTTTTTTTTTTTTTTTTTAAATTCTGCTGTGCCACCCCACAAATGCTACTGCTAGTGTAGCTTGCTTTGGAGAATGAGATTGGTGTGACAATCCTGTCTGTCTTTCACACTCTGTCAGTGATCTGTACCATGAAATAGTTGTAGACACCTCTTTTTTTCTTTTTTGTATTTTTTCCCCCACTATTTCCTTTCTGTGGATCCAGTGCTAGCTGGTTGAGCTAGCAGACATAACATCACAGACAGCTGTAATGACTATACCATTTGTCAGATGGCTGACAAATCAAGGATTGTCAGCAATCTTTTTATCTTGAGAACTGTTACAAGCAACAATACTTAGTTTCTGAAGTACATTCAAGCGCTACAAAAATGCCATAGGATGCTCTTCAGTGTCTTCTGAGTTCTCTGCGCAGTAGTTATATGGAAGAAGCTATGAAACTCATCAAGTGAATGTGAATGGGCTTGCAAAAATAAAATTACTGTTTTAAATAATTGTTTATTTCTTAATTCAGATGCATTTATGGGCATTTAGTTCTAAGTGTGGAGAAATGCCACCTCTGCATGAAGGGCAGTAACTCTTACCTACTTAGCCCACTGTCTTGAGAGCAACCTCTCTCTATACTGGGCTATGTCTGGTGTGACCTGATTCTGGAATTCTGCACTGATATTCCAGAGGTCAGGATAATGGTGAGCTCTTCAAGGACAGTAAGCTATATAGGGGATTTTTTTTTGTCATTGTGAAATACTGCAGAGGATATGCTAGGCTTACTTTCTGGGAAATGTGTTCTTTTAAGCCTTGGTGGTGCATTGAATTAAATACACTATTAGATTATCCTTCTGTATGTGCAATTGCGTGCATATCTATAACACAAGGTGTAAACCTAGAATATGTGGTGGAACAAAGAGAAATGAGAAGGACAGGTGTCTCAAACACCTAAGAACTGGAGAATTTAGTGAGCGAGCTCTTCAGCTGATTATTAAAATCCTCTTCTGCCAATTTATTCTTTGGTAGTTTGTTATGGAATAGCTTGAAAGTGTTCAATTTAAAGGAAAAGTGACTGGAGAAGACTACAGATTGCCATGAACTTTGCTGTAATAACCTGGCATCACAGCTAAATGTGAGTTTGTGGCTGCTTTTTGCTTGTGAATTTTAGTGCTGCCATTTTTTTGACATTTAGCAGAAGCCCTATGATGTGCTTTAGAGCTTACCATGCTGATACCATTGTGGGCCAAGACTTACTCTATTCGTTGAACTTGAAGGTGACATAATTGAAAATTAGGTTAGAGGTGGGTTTTCTGCTACTGTTGTTTGTTTGGTGGTGTTTTGGGTGTGATTTTGTTATTAGTGTTTTACCGAAGCACTTGCAAAAATATTTATCTACTTGAGAATGTTAATAGCATTATTGTATTTACAGACACTTGTGAATAGTATATTCATGGGGATGTGTCAGTGCTGGGCAACTGTACCAGAAGATCTTTGTGTATTGGCTAACTTCACCATGTGTCTGTGGAAAGTGGCACAGATAGTTTGCTGTTGCTGAAGGTGTAATGCTTAATATATTGGAAAAGATAACCTATTATAAAATTGGGTTCTCATAAATGTTGATTCTGTATAGAAAAGAACAAAGTACCGGAGTTAATCTGTGAGATAACGAGAAAACAAAACAAAGTAGAAATACAGCAGGCATCCTAGATACTATTTTCCACCAGGTCAACAGACTGTGATGTTTAAAACAAATTAATCTGCTTTAATCCAGTTGCACTTTTCTGTTGGCAGTAGATGAATAGCTTTAATTATCATTATGTAGCATTTATAGTGCATGGTTAGCATAGCACTTTCCAGAAGCAGATATTAAAACTGAAAATTTTGCAGTCTTAATCAAAGCAAGTGATAAATGTAATAAAACATGATGAAAGAGAATGGGTTTTAAACAAGCAGTGTAGGATTCTTACAAGTAGGTTGCAAATGCATTGTTGGTAGTTTTTTTTAAATTATTGCTGTTTTCTTAGGAAAAGAACTAAAGTAGATGCTAGTGGTAGCAACACAAGCTCTAACTAGGAAAGCTTAGTAGTCTGGAAGAGGGATCTTATCCAGGTATTCACGTGGCAGGTAATGCATAAATTTGAGATGGAAAAGAATCTCCAAACAATATTTGAGAGTGCTTTTGAAAAGAAATTCAATGGTCATGTTAGTCTGAGCACTAGAAAAAACACGGTTTTCTCCAGATGTATTGGTTAGATTGAGTTGAAATAGGATGTCCAGAGCAGAAGAGGTATTGCAGCTAAGATAAGAAGGAAGCATGATGTATGATTGTTTTCTAGCAGTATATGCATTTCATAAATATCTTTGAAGGATAGAAAAATATTGATTTAAAATAAAACATTGTATAGTCACAGATAACTAAGAGGATAATGGGATATTTTTTTTAAAATGGAACTACTAGGTGGAAGTAAAGTTGTCAGTCTGTATAGTGTTTACTGAAACAGCTTTTAGCCACAGTTGTGACCTCAGTGGTAACTAGAAAATGCAAAAGAAATTACCATTTAAAATATACCACTTGTTAAGAGAATCAACATGGATCTTATTGAGTACTATTTGTTATGGAATACACTTCTCAAGCCTTTTGTGCTTGAACACAAAAATTCAGCCTAGTGTTACTGCCTTTCTTAATTGCATTGTGAGTATCATACATCTTGCAACCTCACGTGGCACTGCTACTTTGCAGTGGTGACGAATAATAATTACAGGCTCTTATACATGATCCAAATAGTTCCAAATGCTCTGTGTACAAAGGAGTTATGATGTACTGCAAATTAATGCATTTTATTTATCTCCCTCAAAGCCTTTAGAAGTAATTACTTCCAGCCCTGGTCAGCTAAATGTTGAATTCAGAGCACTCTGGGAGTAAACAATTTCTTAAAACCTAGGACAGTATAATTGCTGTAGGAGTGAAACCTTGGCTCTTAAAATATACCTATGAAGTTAATGTCTCCATTTTTGTTGCACCAAATGTGTGATTTTTTTTTTCTTTAGTTCCTATCTATTTTTGTAAATAAACATATAACTTTTTTGACATTATGTGAGGTTTTGGTTTTTTGTTTTTTTTATATTAGTAATAAAGTGCCATCTCTTCATTTGGCAAAAAAGGTCAATCCGAGGATTGCATATTAATATCCACGAAGAAACTTAAGACGTGGGCAGTTGTAAAGATCACAAGAACTATTGTTACTGTAATTCCATTCTTGATTGACTTAGTACTTTTTCCCCATATAAAAATGACTCTGGCATTCTGACATTCAAATGGCTAATTTGACAAGTAATGCAAAACCCATATGAAAATTAATGACTTGTATATAATTGCTGCATATGCAAAGATGGGATGCAGAAGACTTTTTTTCTATAGGTAATTGTACAACATTTAAATTCTGCAACAAGAGTTTAATGAGATTCATCTTCTGTACAAAAATCCTTGTACTTCTCAAGGATTCTTCCTCACTGCTGATAAAGCAGGTAAAGTTCTACTAAGGAAGGAAATGATCTTGAAAACTGTTAGACGTTGGAGTAAGGCAAAGGGCTGGAGCTGGTAGCCACCAGTCAGTGACAAGTGGGATGTGGCCATTTGTATCAACATCAGATCAGATCCATTTGGACAGAAATAGTCTTTTGAGGAAAATCTCTTAAAACAACCTCGTCCTTGCTTTTTTAGCTCATATCATCCAGTGAATTTGGAATGCACAAAGGGCATACTGTTCTGGATGAAACTGAACTAGAAGATGCAATCCCAAGGCACACCTTGTGTGCTCCAGGTACTAGTAAGCATGCACCTTGTTGGGCCAGTTGAGTGTTAGCCTGAAGCCCTGAGCACTGAAAGAAGACACATGGCCTTCAGCTCAAATATTTGGATTCCACAGGTCCAGTCATGGTGTACTTCTGTGCTTCCTGATGTAGACATGGTCTGTATTTTTCTATGTCCTATCTGCTATGTTAATGTGTAGGAAGAATAATAGCAGTACTTTTTAAACCATGGAAGACACATGAGAAAAGCATTGCTGTTGTGGCACTTTTATCAGGATAGCATCCCAGAATCCTGGAGTTGTCCTAAGTTGTGCTGTGCAAACAGAATAAAAATATGTTTTCTGCTTTGACTAATCTAAAGTGCAAAGTAGGAGACACATGTATACAGATAGACTTATATATATATACATATATTCAGAGTGGTAGGAGATCAACCTTCCTTCTTGTCGAAGTAGATAAATATGATAGATAATTATTTAATGAAATCACAGAATATTACAGAATTAACCAGGTTGGAAAAGACTTCTAGGATTGAGTCCAAACTATCACCTAACCTTTCTAATTAACTAAACCATGGCACTAAGTGCCTTATCCAGTCTCCTCTTAAACACCTCCAGGGATGGTGACTCCACTACCTCCCTGGGCAACCCATTCCAATGGCCAATCACACCTGCTGTGAAAAATTTCTTCCTAATATCTAGCCTAAACCTGCCCTGGCGCTGTTTGAGACTGCAACCTCTTGTTCTGTCACTGGGTGCCTGGGAGAAGAGACCAACACCTGCCAGCCTACAACCTCCTTTCAGGTAGTTGCAGAGAGCAACGAGGTCTCCCGTGAGCTTCCTCTTCTCCAAGCTGAACAACCCCAGCTCCCTCAGCCTCTCTTCGTAGGGCTTGTGCTGGAGCCCCCTCACCAGCCTCGTTGCCCTTCTCTGGACACATTCCAGTACCTCAACATCTTTCTTAAGTTGAGGGGCCCAGAACTGGACACAGTGCTCAAGGTATGGCCTAACCAGTGCTGAGTACAGGGGGAGAATGACCTCCTTTGGTCCTGATACAGGCCAGGATGTCTTTGACCTTCTTGGCCACCTGGTCACACTGCTGGCTCATGTTCAGTCGGCTGTCAACCAGTACCCGCCGGTCCCTCTCTTCCTGGCTGCTCTTCAGCCACTGTCTCCAGCCCGTAGCGCTGCATGGGGTTGTTGTGGCCAAAGTGCAGAACTCGACGTAGGACTGTGCCCACCTATCCAGCCTGTCCAGGTCCCTCTGCAGAGCCCTCCTGACCTCTAACAGATCAACACATCAACTTGGTGTTGTCTGCAAACTCACTGATGGTGGACTCAATCCCTCATCCAGATCATAAATAAGGATACTAAAGCGGACTGGGCCCAGCACTGATCCCTGGGGCACACCACTAGTGACTGCCTGCCAACTGGATGTGGCACCATTCACTACCACTTTCTGGGCCTGGCCATCCAGCCAGTTCTTAGCCCAGCACAGGGTGCCTCTGTCCGAGCCATGGGCTGCCAGCTTGGCCAGGAGTTTGCTATGGCAGACAGCATCAAAGGCCTCATTGAAGTCCAGGCAGACTACATCCACAGCCTTCTCTACATCCACCAGGCAGGTTGTAAAAAGGGGTCGTACCACCACCTGGTTGTAAAAAGAGATCAAGTTGGTCAAGCAGGACCTGCCCCTCCTAAATCTGTATTGGCTGGGTCTGATCCCTGACCATCCTGTAGGTGCTGTGTGATTGCACTCAGGATGATCTGCTTCATTATCTTGCATGGCACTGAGGTCAGGCTGACAGGTCTGTAATTTCCTGGTTCCTCCTTCTGACCCTTCTTGTGGGTGGGCACCACACTGACCAGCTTCCAGTCTTCAGGGACCTCTCCAGTGAAGCAGGACTGTTGATAAATAATGGAAAGCGGCTTGGCCAGCTTATCTGCCAGCTCTCTCAGCACCATAGGATGGATCCCATCTGGTCCCATCATACAATAGGAGGTCACTTTCCATAGTACTACAGTGACATAGATCTATTTCCTGGTATCTGAATATGAGAAGTGCTTCTTGGTCACTTGGGTGAACTTCAGAAATGCAGATCACCTGAAAGCATGTGTCTGCATCTTCAGTGCAGAAACAATGATTCTTTCTGACCTGTCTTTTTTCTCTGCCTTGTGCCCCTTTATTCAAGCTTGGTGCTGATGAAACAGAGTAAGTTTGGTAGGGTAAGTTTGAGCACAGTCCGAGCATCAGCTTCACTGATTTTGGGGTTGTGGTTGAAAGGGAGATACTCCAGAGGTTGGAGCACTAAGTCAGTGGTCAGTGTGTTTTGGTGTGTGTTGGTTTTTGTTAGGGTGTTTTGTGTGGTGGTGTGGTTTTTGGTTTTTTTTTTTTTTAATGGATTGCACACTTTCATTGCACATAAAATATTAGGAAAACAGACTGCATGATCTTGGATGTCTCTTCCAACCTGGTTGATTCTATGATTCTATTGTCACATTAAATATTTAAGTCAGGAGATGCTACACTTAAGGGCATGTGTTTTGATTCAGTCCTTAATTATAAGATTCTGCTATTTTACCACTCTTTCTTCTTGCTTAATTTAGTTGCTTAATGAACACCCATGCAGTGTTTTTTCATTCCTTGTTGTTCAGCATGTGACCTCATTCCTCTTTGAATCACATTATTTGAACTCCTCTGTGAGCAATATTATTTAAGACGCTTTTTTAAAATGCTGTACTACTTTTTATGTCCTACTATAGTTCCCAAGTGTTTCATATATACCAATGCATTTGTCTGCTAGCTGAGAGATGTGACTTAACACTATTTTGCAGTTAGAAGCAGAAAAATAGAGAAACTATCCAGAAAATTTTGAATATTTGAAGTGTTCAAGAGGCTTTTTAATTTTTAAAAATTATTTGTTGATGTTGTAGTTGTTCACACTATTTGGTTTATGGAACAACATTTATTGGCTTAATCTGCAACTTTAAGGTCTTGGCAGTTTGCAGATTGATGTCTGGTATCTGAACTCTGGCACACATGGATTTGCTGCTTCTGGAAAAAATGGACATAGGATGGTATGGAGAAACACCCTATGTATGATTTTTTTGGCAAGAGGCAAAAATATATATAGATAAGGAATATCATTATTTACATTCAAGTCCAGATGTGTTAGAGTAACCCTTCTTTCTTTTGCTGGTAAAATGACTAAGAAATGGGTGCCAGTACTGATCTCTAGGTTGCCTCCTCAGTTTCCATTCTCTCCATGTGCGTTTTCTGTTTTGGTTTTTTGTTTGGTTGGTTGGTGGGCTTTTTGTTTGCTTGGTTTTGTTTCAGTGTTGGGTTTGGTTTTTATTTGTTTGGGTTGAGTTTCTGATTTTGTGTTAGTGCCCTCATGGTTTGAAACATGTATGGAATAGAAATAATCTGGGGGAAATTTAGGCTAGTAAAGCTTTTTAGTGTCTTCTGGCCAGGGACAAACTTGCTCTTACTTATCAATTCATTTATACATAAATTTATTTAAATCCTCAGATATTCAAATTTTGATGTGTTTTAATGGTGATGGTGATTTTGTGCTGTCAGAATAGACAGAGGAGAGAACTCATGCTTCTGAAGCATACTGCTGTAGTTATTCTAACATACCATTTTTTGAACAGGGTGAAAACTTTTTATATTAGAAGTGAAAAAATACTTATACATAATTTTATCTTGAATGTTGACATTTTGGTGAAATGATGAGCTAAAGTAAGTGGTTTATAGTTCCTGCAGGTAATGTTAAGGACTATGCTGGTTTTATGGTCACCTCTCTTGTAATAAAACATTGTTGGATAACTCTTCAGATACTATAATGATGTGGAGTCAGCTGTTCTGTGTCAATCTTCCAGAATTAGGGCCTTTGTTCCAAAATGTGAGAGAAGAAAACATAGTTTTTACTGGGGAGAAGGTAAGGTTATTTAATTAATAATTTCTTTTGTAAATTAATTTTGTACCCTGAAATTTTAATCTGTGTATTCAGTTTTTCTGATTCCATGTTTTCTCTGAATATGTAGACTTTATGCTGAAATAAAAGAACTCTGTAAAATACCCTTGTTGTTCTTTAAAATAAACTTTACCAGTACTAGAATATAATTTGACAGGCCATATTACTTCCCCGCTCCTTATTATTGCTTTCTACTTCATCAACTCATTTGGTCTGAATCATAATGGACATTACCTTTTATTTGCAAGTAGCTGCATGAAAGTAAATGACTAAATCAAGGATATATTATGAAGACAGATATCATTCCACTATTTAAGTGTTTTTCTTTATTGTAGATTATAATCTGCTATTTCTGCTTGCTTTTTGAGTGGGCTTTTTCTGAAAGGGGGATAAGAGCTTGAAGGTGATGACATACTACAACATTTGTGTTAGAATAACAAATATGTTTTTCTATTACGTGAAATGCTTGAGGAAGTGCCTGATTACTAACATGGAATCTTAAAGAAAATGCTTGTTGAGTTTTCCTCAGCACAATCAGTCCCTTTTGTGTGGGTAACTCTCACTACTGTAATACTAATTTTGATTACTGAGTTTTAGCTTTTGTTTCTGTTGAAACATATGAACCATTGGACGTGGCGGCCCCCTCTTGCTCTCCCCCCGAACAAACTTTGAGAATGGTGCCTGGTATCTGTGGGATTCTGTCCAAGGTCTGCT
>VWYK01066177.1:32320-43818 GCA_013399775.1 Semnornis frantzii | reverse complement strand
AGCTACGCTAAGCAGTATCCGGGTGTCAGAGCAGCGCCGAGCCGCCACCAGCCGCCATTACAGCCGCCGAGCCGTCGGCCCACCCACCCGCGGCCGGGAGGGGAGGGAAGCAGCGCGGCGCACGCCGGGAAATCGCTGAGCTCTCCCTCGGCTTCCTCCACCCGGAGGAGCAAGGCGACGGAGTGCGCATGTGCGTGAGGGGAGGTGAGCGCTTTGCCCCGGCGGCAGGGGAATGGGTCGGAGCCTTTGCTTGGGGTTGATGGGGCGGCACGCCGCCCAGGAGGCGGCTCGGGGCCCGACACTCCCGCTCTATCTCCCGTCTTTGTCGTGCTGCCCTTGCCCGCCTCGGGGCAGCTCGCCGCAGTTTGTGAGGAGGGGCAAGGCCCTGCCCCATCTGCGCCGCAGCTCTTGATGGGTCGGTGTTGTGGCTGTCGGTCTCCGTCCACTCTGGAATGAAAAGCGGAAGCGGTGGCGGAGATGGGGTTTGGCGGCGCCGCGGCAGCTTCACGCCTTAGGAGTGTCCAAATGCCCTGGAAGAGTTCGCGGGAGTACGGCCGGGTCGGGCCTGGGCCCGCTTACTGCAGCGGCGTGCCAACGAACGTGGGGAGCTAAAGCGCTCAACTCCCTAAAACTCAGTGCGGTTCGAAGGTGGCTTTAAAACAGGTTTCTTAAGTTGATGGTCAGTTTCTGGAACTTGGCTAATCTTTTTTTCTAAAGGGATAGTCATCTTCGTGGTATCTCGATGGCAAGGCACGTCTGTAACGTATTCCCCCCCTCGATGAGAAAGAGCACAGCGTTTGCAGTTCAAAAGTCTCTTCCACGTGAGGAAGGTTTTGAAAAACATCACTGGTTTATTTTGTCTGGCTCAGTTTTATCTGTGATAGCAATGCAGTATTTGATGCTGCTGTCTGGATAGGGTATCTCGGTTGCAAAACGCTGCTCTGAAATGCAGTATTTACAGATCATCACATGCTGTGTGAAATGATCTGTAGGTCACCCACTGCAAATAAGGTAGGAGTTTGGGTTTACCTCTCCAAAATACACGGTGTACTTGTTCAGGGAAAAAAAAACAGCTAAGGTTAGTTCCTTAAACAGGGCTTGTACTTGACAGTTGGAATTCTGTTAATTACTGACAAAATAAATAACGCTTGTCTCATTATTGGTGTTTCCTATCCAGTCCTTCCTTCTCCATTGAATAATTTCTTACTAAAACTTCCATCCTACAGTTTTCCTGATTATGTACCGATTAACCAATCTAAATAAAACTTTCCATCTCGGCTGGTAATTTCTTTTCTGGTCTAATGACAGTATCAAATCATGACTAAAAATGAAGCCTTACCTCATAACCAGTTTAGCCTTTTGTTCAGCTCCAATCTTACAGGATATTCCTCATTCCTGAGTATATGGGAGTCACTGCAGTTTAATTCTGTTACTATATTCAGCCAGCATTTTGACAACAGAAAAGGAAAACTTTTTTTTTTTACTCTTTCCTTCCTCCCTGACTTCCCTAGATTAATAAGGCTGCATTTTGAAAATTCCCAGTTCTGAAGCTGAACACGGGACTTTATTAGAAGTCGCACAGATGTAATTGTGTTATCTTTGTATTAATTATAATGTGCATGATAATAAGATCTAGACTACAAAATTACTTATATTATTAACACTGCACGTGATTTTTTACTAAGGCCTTTTCTGTGGTCAGAACAGAATAGGAAGAGCAAGAGTATCATTTACCTGAGCAGCCTTTATTTGCTGCATACTCCTGTACAAGAAATTCATAGCAAGGAAGCTCAGTAAAAGAACATCGATCTCAAAAGTATTTGTTTCTCTGCTGTCACCTGCTTGTTCCTCTACTCTTTGGCCATTTAAATTTTTCCATTAATGTTTTAATTCCCATTTAACCCATTTTGTTCCATGTAAAGTGCCATTTTAGACTTTGTTTTGCATCCAACAAACCAACTTTAGAGTTGCACAGTGCTTATAGTTCTATCTAACATTTAATTCTTGGTGAAACGGTTCTGTAAAAACACGGTTGTGCATTATTTGTTTGCTAAATCTGTTATTTGCCTCAGAGCCCTAGAATGCTGCAAAACATTGATAAAGTGCAGTAACTAAAATGCTGCTAAATCTGTGGACATTGACTAGAGTGACTTTAGCTTGAGAGACACATCTAATTTGAACAGTAACTACTAGAAGAAGTTTCAAACTCATATTGTGAGGCCTTTTATAATTGGTGTGTCAAGAGTATGTGAAATTGTTGACAAAATAATGTCAAGTGCTTGTGTCTACTGGAGAAGTAATTAAAATTATGTTTAGATTATGTTCTATATTGCTGCATGTAGAATCTCTCCCGGGTTGGTCTCACTGGAAGACTTGAGATGCTTTTATTGCAGAACGGGTAGTGCAGGTTTTGCCTCTCTGAGAGGTCTTAAGCAGTATCTGAAAAGACAGCACTTAGAGGTGTGACTCACAGGGACAACTTCCTTTAAGGTGTCTCATGTGGTTATGCAGCCTACAGAGCTGGCATGTCCTGGAAGCAGCTCCTGGTTTATGTTTCAGTGGGTCTCAATTTGTCTGGAAATAGAAGGCTGGAGTGACTTGTACAGGCAGGGGTATGAGCCTGCTTGGGGGCAATAAGATGAGGAAGCCTTTCTTCACCAGCCAGGGTCCTTAGCCTTCTGCATATCTACTGGTTTAGAAGGAGTTAAAGCCATCCTATTGCAAGTCATCAAAGACTACCTACTCCATCAGTGTGAGTCACACAAGCCAATCATGCTACCAGTTCTCTTCTCATAGATGCTTATCCATGAGAGATACTTTAATGAGGGTGAGCTCTATTACAGTGTAACAGCTCATACTTAAATCACAGTAGTTAAACTGCCTGTCCTTTGCGTGTATGCCGAATTGTCCACACAGAAGAAACATTTTGTGAAGGAAATACTGTAGAGCTCTACTTAGTCACTCTGGAAGGTGTTTTGAAAGGAAGTTTACAATTTTAAAATGTTTTACATCTTCCCCAAGCAATACCTTCTGAGTTTTATTTTTTCCTAGGCAGTCTTTGTTGTGTCATCAGGTTTTGTAGGTGCTTGGTAGATTGTGTTTGCACAAAGAGTATACTGTATGCTATTCTGGAACGAATTTCTGATGCATGGTTGACTGTGATGGGGAGAGCTGATCTTGACAATCCATCAGGATCTTCATAGTCCCTTCCAGTCTGCTGTTCCTAAGCACATTTGTGATGCAGACAGTTGTCCAGTGACCTGGAATGAGACAGCCTATTCATTTCTGACAAACAGCCTTCAGATAATAATGTCTTTTCATTACTAAAATGAGCAAAATAATGGCAGAGATATGAAAGCCTTGCATCTTGCCACCAATTCCCTGGAACCATTGGATTCTGCATGCATAAAAGCATACAGATACACACAGATAATCTGTGTGTATGTGCACGGATACATGCAGGCGTGTGTGTGAGAACGCTCAGAGGAGCACGTAAGAGTTGTGTCAGAAGAAATGGAACTACCTTTGTGAGCAGAGTACTAATTATTGATCATAAAAGGTAGCTCCTCAAATACGTAGAACTTGACAAAGGAACTGGAGCTTCTCCACCTACCAACATGCACAGATATGCTTTTTAAATTCACTTCACAGGTCTCTTTCCATCTTATATGCAAAGTGGATGTTAACATAGTATCTGTACCTGAAAGCTAAGACAAAGGAAGAAGAAATAAATTTGTTGTTTAGAAATAAAATTTAATAATTTCCTTTTCTTAGCCTAAACTGTACAAGCATTTTTATTTCTACAAGAGATTTTTTTTTCATAATTATTTAAAAAAGATTTTTTTAAAAAACAAACAAGATATTTGTAACACTAGTGTTACTCTTCAAGTCAGGTTCCACAGCTGTGCTTGCATTCATATTGTAAATTTTAAAAAAAAATATGTTATTTGTCCATGTAAATTTGTTCCACTGTTGCAGCACAAAAACCATGTGCTTGTGCTGCCATTTATAGAGGCAAAACTTTTGGCTGCAATTTTAGAAGCTATCTTTGGGAATGGTGGGAAAACACAAAAATCACTGGTGATACTTCTTTCCTACAGATGTTAATCACCTCTTCTAATATTGCTAATAATGATTGTCTTATAAATTATAGATGATACATTTGAATATTACTATGGTTCTTCCTCTGTTACAACATGTTTGGGTTTTTTTTTTTATCTATACTGGATGAGAGCATTTGTGAGGATAAAAAAAAATTAGTCTAAAGAATTTTCATGTGTAAAACAGTGAAAATACAATAATCATGACATCAGAGAAGGGTTGTAAAAAGATTATGTTAATAATACGGAAAGATTATGTTAAAGGACTAATTAGGATCAAGACTAATCCTGTAATAGGATCCATATGTATCAATGCCTAATATATGTTCCTGTTATGTATTGCTTAATAGTAAATTGAAGTACACCAGGTCTGTCAGTGCTTATGGGGTAGTTTTACTGTCCTCTCATTCTTGGGTCCCACTTGAACAGCTGCAGCCTCTACTCTCCCTCAGTCCTAAATGGCAGCCTGAGCCGCCATCCAAATATGAAGATCATAGAATGATAGAATGAATCATAGAATGGTTTAGGTTGGAAGGGACCTCAAGGATCATCTAGTTCCAACCCCCTGCCATAGGCAGGGACACCTCCCACTAGCACAGGTCACTCAAGGCCTCATCCAGCCTGGCCTTGAACACCTTCAGGGAGGGAGCAGCCACAACCTCCTTTGGTAACCTGTTCCAGTGTCTCACCACCCTCACTGTAAAGATCTTATTCCTAATATCCAGTCTAAATCTCCCTGCTTCCAGTTTAAAGTTATTAGTCCTCATCCTGTCATTACAAGACCTCGTAAACAGTCCCTCCCCAGCCTTCCTGTAGGCCCCCTTCAGATACTGGAAGGCTACTCTAAGGTCTCCTGGAAGCCTTCTCCAGGCTGCAGAGCCCCAACTCTCTCAGCCTGTCCTCACAGCACAGCTGCTGCAGCCCTCTCATCATCTTTGTGGCCCTCCTCTGGACTTGCTCCAACAGTTCCATGTCCTTCCTGTGCTGGGGGCTCCAGAACTGCAAACAGGACTCCAGATGGGGTCTGACAAGGGCAGAATAAAGTGGGAGAACCCCCTCCTTTGCCCTGCTGGCCACACTGCTTTTGATGCCGCCCAGGACACAGTTGCTGTCTGGGCTGCACTCACACACACACTGCTGCCTCATGTTGAGCTTTTCATCAACCCAGACCCTCAGGTCCTTTTCCTCAAGGCTGCTCTCCAGACATTTGCTACTCACCCTATATTTGATTGGGATTACACTGATTACACTGATCTTGGTGCAGGACCTTACACTTGGCCTCGTTGAATTTCATGAGGTTAGCCTGGGCCCACCTCTCGAGCCTATCCAGGTCCCTCTGGATGGCATCTCTGCCCTCTAGCAAGTTCACTGTGCTTGGTGTTATCTGCAAACTTGCTGAGATCCATTTATACCATTTTCTTCTGGGCTTCTTTTTTCTGATACTTACCTGCTTCATTCTTTCTCAGAGACCCACTGGTGTCAGTTCAGAACCCCGAGGTGCAGTGCACAAGCTGTGTGCATCACTGCAGCAGCACTGACCAGAGTCCATGACTCTTCTGTTGGAGCGAGTCAGCAAAGCACACTCCTGCTCTGGATGTGAAAAGGCTTCACCTTGCCTGGTGGAGGTGAGAAAACTCTGAGACTTTATCACAATTCTGAACAGATTCTCTTGTTCTGATGACTGAGCCTGGGCTGAAGATGCATTTGGTATAGAAATCTCAACTCCTTTGTATATGGTGCAAATCAGAGTACACTAAGGAAAATGGGGTTGCTTTGTTGAGGTCTAAGTGAAGGTAACAGAGGTGGCTTTCCTTTCAGAAAATCATTGGATGACCACTATATATCAGAAAAAAACAGTAACTTATGTCAGCACAATACATTGAAATTTCTTGTGCCACTGTTGTGAAAGATTTAGATGTAACCACCCATAATGGTACATAGCAGTTTCTTCCAGCTGCTAATAGCAGGAGGCAACATTGTGCAGCTTGGCTTGTTATAAAAAGGTTGTTTAAAGGTGCATGGAGTTGCTGCCCCAGAGACCTGTTTTGTTCTTTAATTTTTCCCATTTTTGCTTTTCTGCATTAAGATATACTGGGTTTACACAAAGAACTACATTGCATTGTTATGTAGATTCCTGATATGATTTTTTTTTTTCCCCAGCTTAGACTTTTTCACAGGAGCTGTGAGACCTTAGAAGAGGATATTTCAATCAGGCATGGGGCAATTCTTCAGAACTGGAATGCAGAAATATCTTTTGTGGTAGTTGCTGCATTTCCGGCATGTAAAACTCAACAGCATTTGGGCCAATAAATCTGTGATCCAAATAGTCAGCTGGAAAATATTATAATACTGTTTCCTGGCATTGAAGAAAATAACCAGAACTTCTGTTTTAAAAAACTACAGCTGCAGCTACCTTTTTTGTGTGTGTGTGCTTTTTGAAACGTGAAAGATTTCAGTTATTTAGCAAGCAAAGGCTCCTTAGGGACCTTAGAGCTGCCTTTCAATACCTGAAGAGATCCTGCAGGAAGGCTGCAGAGGGACTTTTCATAAGGGTGTATAGCAATAGGACAAGAGAGAATGGTTTAAAGCTGAGGGAGAATAGGCTTAGCCTGGATCTTAGGAAGAAGTTCTTCATTATGAGAGTGGTCAGACTCTGGAATAGTTGGGAGGTTGTGGATGCCTCCTCC
This sequence comes from Semnornis frantzii, assembly GCA_013399775.1. Lineage (NCBI taxonomy): Eukaryota > Metazoa > Chordata > Aves > Piciformes > Ramphastidae > Semnornis > Semnornis frantzii. The sequence goes on along the minus strand of VWYK01066177.1, from coordinate 37,031 downwards.
CTGGGGGTGTTCAAGGCCAGGTTGGATGAGTCCTTGAGCAGTTGAGTCTAGTTGAGAGGCATCCTTGCCCATAGCAGGAAGCTTGGAGTAGATGACCTCTTAAGGTCCTTTCCAACCTAAGCCATTCTATGATGATTTTGAATAGTTCTTTTCATTGCATGCTGCATATGGCATAGTTATAATCCATAAATATTTTTCACTAGCATTATGTGGATGATTATTTATTTAGATTGGAATTAAGCTGTTTTGAGTATTTAAGATGAAGAGGTTTCTCCTTAGCTATTAAAGACCCACACTTAGTTTTCATTAAGTGGAGAAATTACCTTTCACATCAGTGTGAGAAATTAGACAGGAAAGACAAATTTCAGCAGCTTCTGGTCCAGCTTCAAATGTGTTCTGAGATGCATTTGTTTAGGAGGCACTCATTCTGTATTAAATGTGAGTCAGAAAAATAAAAGCAGACAAACAAGCAAATGTTGCTCTTGAGAGCTGTGTTTACCTTATGTTTTTGTGTTAGGCACATTTCTGAGAATGTTCTCAAATCAATTAGCATGCAGGAAGAAAATGGCCTGATAATGTGAAAGCTATTATTTAGTAGATGATTATTTGGGGGGGTGAGGGAAGTGAAGCTTTCCTCATGGGTTGTATGCAAAAGTTTGTAGAGCTTTTTTTCCTCTGTTCTGTGTTTTTGCAAGAAAACTTATCTAAAATAAAGGGAATCTGGGACTGGTGGCTTTTAGGAAGTCTCTTATAACTCCTACCTTTTATTTTTTCTCCCCCTCACAGAAATACTCTTCTTGATTTGTGCACTCCATAATCAGATCTCCCAGTGAAATCAACAACAACAAAAAAAGAAATGATAAAATTTTTTCTTATGGTAAACAAACAAGGTCAAACAAGGCTCTCTAGATATTATGAGCATGTAGAAATTAATAAGAGGACAATACTGGAAGCTGAAGTAATCAAAAACTGTCTCTCCCGTTCAAAGGATCAGGTAGGTGTTATAGATTTATTCTTTATCCCTAGACATTTTATTTTATCAGCACCTTGCATGGTTGATGTCAATGCTTCTGAAAACACATCAGTTTCCATTGTAGGTCATTATTTCATTTGCACCCATGAAGAAAAAGACTGTCTTTCTAGATGATGGGTTCAGACAGTTAACTGTTATTCTGCATTGGATAAATGTTTTTCTGAGGTCTACAGAGATTTTGGAATTTTTGTGTATCACTGTTGTAAAGGTTTCTCCTGTTGGAGGAAGCTCAGAGATCCAGGAAGAATTTATTTTATCTTGTTATTGCTTGTCTGGTAGAGATCAATAAAAGATTACTGTTGCTTTGCCAGAAGGTAGTAGGGATAATACTGACAGCTCAAAGGTTAAATAAAGCCACTGTTGAAAAGTTTACAAATCACAAAGATACTCTATAAAACACAGGAATTTTTAGAAAAAAGAAATTTTTAGGCCTCTGCATTAGGCTTTTTTTTTTTTTTCCCTTTTCTTCAAAATAAGTGTCCACAAGTTGGAGAACTTCTTAAATGAAACTTGGTATTTTCATGGCTCTTTTTTAATTGGTTCCATAAGAAAAGTACCAAACTTAGCAAAACTTTTTTTTGAGCACGGTGACTTGCATTAAAGGAGAAAATTGTGACTTGGACTGGGAGCAGAGTTTTTTTGGTTTATGTTCTGAAGTCAGCTCCTTTAGGTTTCACTAATGGCATATCCTTGAACAGTAGTTTCCTCAGATGCATCATTCCAGAAAACCTCTGAAAAAAACCCAGTAGTTCCTATAAAGTGCCTTAGGTCACAGACTTGACAGTGGCTAAGGAAATGAACCTCCTCTGTGCTGCTCTTGCAAGAGCATACCCAAATAGAATCGGCACCAGAAGTACTAATGGTATCCTCCCCTTTCAAGGTCCCAGCAAAATGCTTTAAAAAAAGGAAGCATCCCAGCATCTTGTAAAGCAGAATATAACAGCACCATCTGCTGGTTCCTGTCTCACTGTGAAAGATTAATTTCTCCCCTGGGTCTGGAAGTCGTAATACTCTTGATTTTAATGTAAAAATACAGATAATTTTTTTAATATGAAAAAAGAGCTCCAGGTTGTCTCATTTGGAAGTGCATCTGAAAGAAAACCATGGGAAGGTATTGATTGCCCATCAAAAGTATTAGTGTGTTTTCTGTCAGTGCATGAAATGTTTTGTGCAACAGTTACAGAATCACAGAATGTACTTGGTTGGAAGAGACCTCAAAGATCACCCAGTCCAACCCTTGACCCAGCTCTGAAGGGTCAACACTAAACCATGTCCCTGAGTGCCAGGTCCACACGCTGCTTAAACACTTCAGAGATGGTGACTTCACCACTGCCCAGGCTCAGGCAGGCCATTCCAATATTTGAGAACCCTTTCAGCGAAAAAATATTCCCTAATATCCAACTTAAACCTCCCCTGGCACAGCTTAAAACCATTTTCTCTAGTCCTGTTGCTTGAAACCAAGGAGAAGACAGTGGCCCCCTCCTCACTCCAACTTCCCCTACTAAATTTCTTTCGAGTCAGAATCATTTGGTGGATTTTGGGAAATCCACTGTTCTTTGTGGGCCTTATGAACATGAAACCTTATGCTCTTTGACCACTATGCATGCTTAAATGGCAACTACTACATTTGACTTGTTCTGCTTCTGCCTAGTGTTCTTTCATTGAGTACAAAGACTTCAGGCTGGTGTACCGACAGTACGCAGCACTTTTTGTAGTCGTTGGAATCAATGAGACAGAGGTAAGAAATCAAACAGCCTCTTGAAATGAAAGCTTGTAGGGACCATCATGGGCAAGAGCTGAAGTCTTCTTCCAGTAAGGAATTTTGCAGTAGCAATTAGAGAACTTCTAGGAGTCAGTGCAATAAACCCCCTCCATTTTTATTTTGGTGAAACGAAAAGGTATAAAAGCAAAAGTGGTATGTTTGACTTCAGTCTAGAGCAGTAGATTGAGCTGTTGTCATGAGGCATTTGGCCTTAGCTTTGCAATGATGATGCTTTCTAAATTTAAGTTTGATTAAACATAAATTTATGTGGGGAGGTTTTCTCAGCAGAAGTGTTACAGCCAGATCATCTCTGTCACCAGTGGTGACTTCCCAACTGCTTTCACTGTTTTTAACCTCCTTGGACAAATTTTAAAAAATCTCATACTGTCAGCTAGAAAGATGCCAATACATTTAAATAAAAATAAGTATCTGAAAACTGCTAATTACTGCTTTTACATGCATTCAGGCTGAGCCTCCAAGGCTTTAGCATTTACATTGTTTCCCAGTCGTCAAAAAATAATTAAAAACTTGCTACTAGGGACCTTGGCTTGGGGTGTGGAATGCAGCTGCTGACCACCAGAGTGTCTTCAAGTCAGGGTTATAATGTCAGGCAATTTGGGGCAAATGCTTTTGGCTTTGGTATAAAACTCAGCAATCTCTACTGCTGCAGCCATAGCCTTGCTCTGTGCTGCAGCTGGCTTGTGTGACTTCACAGCACGGGTAGGCAGAGCCTCGTTAGCTGTATGTGTCTAACCTGGGTGGGGGTGGAACAAAGGATGGGATGGGAGCAGTGCAGGCAAGACAAATCCATTTGGTACAGCAGTGCTTACCTGTGTGGTGGCCTGAAGCTTCTGCCCCTGAACACTGTTGGTACCTCTGCTGGGTAACTGCACCTCCTCTTGCTGTGGTGGTCTGAGCTTGTGCACTTCAAGTCTTACTCTATTTTCTACTTGCTTTTCATGCACCACAAACTGAAATAACAGTTACATTAATTAATTTAATATTCACTTGGTTTTAATTTCAGAATGAGATGGCAGTATATGAACTAATACATAATTTTGTGGAAGTTTTGGACAAATATTTCAGCAGAGTGGTGAGTCATTGAATCTGTTATGGAAGATTTCTTTCAAAGCTTTAGTGAATATGTCATTTCAGGGAATAAAATTTTTTTTTTTCATATTGATTTAGAACTTTGAGTACTTCAGTGTGAATATTACAACTATAAATAGGAAAAAAAAATTGTCAAGGAAAAACTAAAGCAGTACTAGTTGATTTTTCAGAGAAGTATATGTGGGTTCTAAATCATTAAACAAAACACCAGAAATATTACAAGAAAAGCTTGTACTCAGAGGTTTCTTTGGGTCATCTACTCTTAAATTAGCCACTGGCATTTCATACATTTCAAAGAAATAAAGAGGTTTTTATTTACAGTTTTGGTGGTTGGGTGTTTTTTTCAGTTCTTAGCATTACATCCTTCAGATTAATTTCATTCATGATAAAGATGGTTTAAGCATTAAGCAGGGAATTGACATCACTCTCACTGAACAAGATCAGAGGGATGGAACAAATGAAACCTCAAAAACCAGTCTGTACTTGTGTTCCTCACCATGTTGTCATGCAGCAGTGGCTATCTGATATAGATAGTCAATAGCAGACATGGCTCCAGCTAAACTGACACTGCTGCTTCTATTATGGGAGGTTTTTTTATTTGCTTATTTTCACAGAGTTTGAAAATGCAGCATTATCATCCATGTGCCATTTAACAGAGGGTTTGTAATTATCTCGTTAAAAAACAATTTGCTTGAAATCAGACTTGGGCATAATTTCAGTTTATCTGTGCTGATATGTTTGATATCTCTCAGAAAAAAAAAAAAAAAAAGGACGTATTTCTTAACTCATGGTGTTGCAGGGAATGA
>VWYK01066177.1:9862-32300 GCA_013399775.1 Semnornis frantzii | reverse complement strand
AAAAAAAAAAAAAAAAGGACTATCTTCTGTAGTTCATGTGCTTGAAGGTATAACCTTGGCAGTTATACATGCAAGAGATTATTATGCAGGGCCTGTAACTAGTTTCCCAGTCCTAGTACCATAGTAGATGAACCCGAGCTCCCTCTGCGACTTCAAGGACATGCCTGAAAAAGTCATCAGCACCCTTCACTGCTGAGATAACTGGCAAATGTTTTAGGCTATTATCTCAGCTAGCATAGCACCAGCCTGCTGGTACTAAGTATATCACTTTCTGACTGTACTAAGCTCAGAATTTGTCTCTTAAAATTGTTATGATTGCAGTCCCAGCCTAAGCAGTGATAACCAGGAATGGAATTTGATCCTGGCAGCACAGGAATGCATAATCAAATTTAGTCACATCTTATCTAATTGAGCTAATAGTTGCCAATCACTTTTCTATTTCCACTTGGGGCAGAGCAAAAATAGATGCAGTTCTTATACATATAAATGTTGTCTATCTCAATTCCTTGCCTATGTATACAATAGTTGTTGGAAGTTTGCTGAATTCATCCTGCCAGAGATATTTGTATTTTCCATAACATTTCAAGCTTGGAACTAGGGGAACCAAAAGGGGAGCTGGTGGGGTGTGTTACAGAAATCTCATGCCATTCCATGGCTTTATTTTTAATAGCATATAACATGATAGATGGCTGAGCACTGAAGAAGAGAGCTATAATTCTCACTGGGGTTTCTGGCTGAAACCACAGAGCAAGAAAGTCTAAGTCTGTGTTATCATAGATTAATGTTTAGGATTTGCAGAATTTTTAGTAGGATCCCTTATTACAATGATAACAGAGGCAGAGCTCTGGGAAATGAAAGAACATCTGTTCTGCTCTAGTAGGACATTTTATCATCTATTATTATTTTTAGGCTTGTGAGTTTTAAACATTCTCACATACTCTATTTTTATCTAATGGAGTTTACAGAGCTTGACTTCAGATATCAGAAAACATATTAATAGAATTAGGGGGTAAGTTTTCAAAGCTGCTTGTGAGATGCAATTCTGAGTCCTCTTCGCTTTTATATGGCTGCCCAGGGAAAACTCCACATGCTGTTCAGAATACACATTCCAGCATTTTCAGCTACTTTTTAACGCTGATGAAACTTGAACTGAGCAGGCTCTTAAAATACAGTTTTTGTGACGGATAAAAGATTTCTAACTGAAGAATGGCAGTCACTGAACAGATACCTGTAGACTGGAGCTACTCCAGTTTAGAACATCTTTACAGACCATAGAAGTAGCAGTTTTACCAGTGGGAACTCTGCCTACAACCAGGGTTACACTGTGAATAGAAACCCTGTTAACAAAATAAATTCCCTTGCTAGCTGATAAAGATTCCCTCTTTTAGCAGAGACTAGGGGAGCTCCACCCTAGCTGTACAAGATCTTAACTGCTGAGGCTGTGATTAATTGTTTATAAATTTAGACTTTTAACTGAGGCACCCAAGTTAGAAGTTTGGTCACCCTAAGCTCCCATTACTGGCAGAGACAGATGAGTATCTTGAGAAAGTGAGTCATGCCTGAACTGTGCTGAGTCAGCTGTTGGAAGATACCCATCTCTTCTGTTGACTGCACAGAGACCACAAGGGCTCCTAACTCAGACATTTTGCTTAAATTAATGGAATTACTTGAGGTAAATCCAAGCCAAGACTACAAGGGAAATGATGACCATGTGAAGAAATGTGTTGCTGGGGCTGGAGAACAGTTAGAAGTGCTAAGGGTCAGAAGGTTGGAGAAGCCTTCCTTCTCCTAATATAGCCAGCCATGGCTACCACAGCCATGGGTGTATGTAATGTCTAGATTTTGCTGCTGAAATGATAGGCAGCAACATTTTAAACAGTGTTTTTATAAACATGTACATTTGACATTGCCATCTAGTTTTTGCAGGAGGAAAGGAGAATACAGGGCTGGAGTTGCCATGATAGTAATGCTGCTTTTCAAATTGTTGCAGTGAGGGTTTCTAAGTAAAAAATTCAGAACGTTAGCTTTTGTTACAGAGGTAGGAAACACATCAAAGGCAAAGGAGTGTTGCAGGAAAGAGCATGTAACTGTACAGTCCAGAGCAGAAGTCTGAATTGGCTTTAGATTTTGTGTCATTATTTGTATCAGTGTTTTCTTTCTAAGGGCATGTGTAACATTTAATGACTATGAGGTGAGAGGTCAGACTGTAACTAATGGTTGTGTGTCTCCTTTCCTTGCAGAGTGAATTAGATGTATCCTTTTTAGTATCATAGCTGCACTTGTCTGTCTCTTTTTGGTGCATGTTCCAGTTCATACTGCCTTCATAGCAGTGTCAGTCAAGGCAATACAGAGGTGTCACAAATTTCGTACCTGCAGTAAGTAGCACCATTTTGTCACCTTTCCAAAAGCATAGCTGATGTTCATGAGAGTCACCTAATTAAATCCTTAGTCATGAAGGTAAACCTGATAACATTTCACGACAGGGAGAGCTTGCTTAGAGGCAACTAATTACCGTTAACACTGAACCAAGAGAAGCTGTATCCATGGGGGAACATTCAGGCTTAAGAATTATTACACCAGGGGTTTACTTTTTAAAATTTTGCAATAAAATAGATGTTTAAATGACTGCAGTAACAAGGAACTCGATGTGTAGGACCCTGCACTTGGATCTTGTTGAACCTCATGAGGTTCACTTGGGCCCCCCTCTCCAGCTTGTCCAGGTCCTTCTGGATAACATCCTATCTCTCTGGCATATTGACAGCACCACTTATGCCTGTGTCTGGTTTTGGTTAAATGCAGATCTACTGCTAAAGAGAGTTTCAGTTATACACCTGAAATACAGCTGCAGTATTTTATTCCAGGGTGGAAAAGTAATAATTTAATTTAGTTTATTTACTCCACTCTGGCGAGACCTTACCTTGAGTACTGCATCCAGTTCTGAAGCCCCTATTACAAGAAAGATCTGGACATGCTGGAATGTGTCCAGAGAAGGACCACAAGGATGATCAAAGGGCTGGAGCTCCTCTCCTATGAAGACAGACTGAGAGAGTTGGGGCTGTTCAGTCTGGGGAAGAGAAGGCTCCGAGGAGACCTTATGGTGGCCTTCCAGTATCTGAAGGGGGCTACAAGAAAGGTGGTGAGGGACTTTTTAGGATGTCAGGTAGTGATATGATTTGGGGGAAATGGAGCAAAACTAGAAGTGGGTAGATTCAGATTGAATGTTAGGAAGAAGCTCTTCACCATGAGGGTGGTGAGACACTGGAACAGGTTGCCCAGGGAGGTGGTGGACAACATAGAAAAAAAAAAAATTTTTTTTTTTTCATTGTTCTTACTTCTTTACTGAAAATAAGCAAGAAGAAATTAATTTCACTTTTAATGCTTACCCACATGCTGGAGCTCTGTCTCATTTACTGAATTTATATATGTATGTAAGTATGTCCATATATTTCTTTCCTGACATTCACAAAATTCTATGGTATTAATATAAAACTCCTAAATTAAAGGAGCAGTAATGAAATTTCAGCATGAAGGGATTCTTAAGGTCTCTAAGCAATTGTATAACTACATTTTCTTGTCCAGTTACTTCTGTTGAGGATTAGAACAATGCACAGTTGAGTGTGAACTTCACTGAATTATAGTTACTGAAGAGGTCAGGGCAGACTCTACTTAAAAATAGTCCTCACCACGGTCTGCAATTACCTGGTTTTTTTTACCTTAGATTGTTCAGAGTACTCATGAGTCTAAATTCTGCCTGCCTCTGGTCATCATTTTCACATCAAGAGGCATTTCCTGTAGTTGCACACTCACAGTTACCACCAGTAGCCAGTTTAAGAGCTGAGAAAGGCTGTTGCCTATCCAGCAAGTTTCTCCATGCAGTGCTGGTCTAAGCTGTTGCATTATATGGCAGCAGTAATGTTTGCAGCTGCTGTAATATGATGTCTGAACGAGTCCTGTAGAAATTAATCTTCTACATGGATCTCATGTAGAATATAAATATTTGGGAGGTAAGTGTGCATTGCCCTTAGCTGATAATACTGGAAGAGCTGATGTCTCACATGTCCCTCCTCAACACGTATGGCATATGAATGATGTGTGCAATTTTCCCATTCAGAAATGTACCCTTTCTGCTTGATACATTTCAGGAAGAATTTTACAATTAATTATATTCTACTTCTATATATGTACAAAAGAACTCCCCCGTTTAGGAAGAAGAGCTTTTCATAAATGGAAAGGATACCTAAAAGAGTTGAAATGAAGTCAGAGACCCTCAACAATAAATGCAAAGCAGAGGTGTAACAGTGAGGAAATGGACTGTTCAGGACTGTGCTTATTTTTGACAAGAGCTTGAATAGCAGGCCAGGAAAAAACTATATAAGATCTGGACTACAAGTGTCTTAGATGTTAACACAATGCAAGCAATAACCCATCGATATGCCTTTCATGGCACAGGATAATATCCCTGCTTGGGATTAAACCATTTCTTTTGCCAAATACTCTTATGCCAAATCTTGTATTCGGTACAGTTAGCTTGAATGCAAAATACCTGATGGAGAAAGTACTATCTGAAGGTTTGTAACAGCAAACACCAAGTAGTATTTACAGAGTCTTTGTATATGGAGTATCTGGCAAGAAGCTGTCACAATTTCCTGTCTCCCCACTCTTATTTTTGTGTACAGATCCATAGGAAGTTTATTTCAGAAGTGCTAGTGGCTATTCTGTACAGAAAGTAGTGTTTACTAACATGAAAAAAATAGCAGGAAATTATATCAAATTAAGCCCCATGAAAAGCAGATAATTATCATTAAAGGCTATTCACCCATGCACAGAGCAAGCCCCAGTTAAATCTGAAGGCTGAGGCCATCAGGCATTTGGAAGGTTCCTGGAGCTCATGCTAAGCCTGCAGCACGTGTGCCGATGCTTGGAGCTTCCCCAGACGCAGCTCACTGCCCCGCTCCTGCTCATCGTAGAGTGGCTTACATTGGAAGGGACCTTAGAGATCATCTGCTCCAACTTCCCTGCTGTGGGCATGGACGCCTCTAACTAGACTTGGCTGCTCAAGCCCTCATCCAGCCTAGCCTTGAGCACCCCTAGGGAGGAGGAATCCACAATGCACAACTGTGGCTTTCATTTGGGTCCAGAGACCCAAATTCACCCAGGGCACCTGCATCATGGCCTGAGTCTGGAGTGAGCTGTCAGGAGGGGCACCTTGGGCAACAGGTAGACAGTGGGTCCAGTCTGAATCTTGCTCAACAGGATTCATATATTACATTTACATGTATGACACAGGTGTCTGTGTGATGCAAAGCAACTGCAAAGTTATCTCATGCACATTGCAAAAATGAACACTGATCAGCTACTAGCTAATGAAGTAACTATTTTAGATGAGAAACAGCCTTCTGTAGAAGCTTTTATGTGTGTTTTGTAAAGCATGTAGCCATTATGTGATGGCCACTTTGAGTGAGTCACATACTTCAGGCTTAGCTACTAGCTAATTAAATAACTATTTTAGATGAGAAATGGCCTTTTATAGAAGCTTTTATGTGTGTTTTGTAAAGCATGTAGCCATTATGTGATGTCCACTTTGAGAGTCAGTCACATGCTTCAGGATACCTATGATGGCATGCCATAACATTTCTAAAGGTTTTAAAATACCCGTAAGAGGTGTTGTTGGGCCACACCAATGAGCAAGTACTGAAGCTGTCCTAGAGGTGTTGCTTTCTAATGCATTAATAGCACTGAATGAGCCTCATTTCTGTGTAGCAAGCAAGTGGGGTTTCCTATAGCTCTAAAAGCTCAGCTTGGATGGTGTAGGAGCTGCCTTCTTGGTGTGAAGATGACAAAGATACTATCAAAACACAAATGTTATCAAAACACAAATGTTACCACAGCAGCTTGGAGGGGAATGATGATTGGTGAGCATGAGAGTTTCTAAAAATAGGCAAAGTTGACTTTACTATTGCTTGAAAAGGTGAGGCAAAGCTTAATTGAAAACACATGATTAATTTAGAAAAGAAACAAATGCTTACCTTCCCTTTGTGGGAGGGAAGGGAGAAGACACAGTGCTCTAGGACCAAGCATTTGAAGAATGTTGTCGTGATCCAAACCAAACATTGCATTCCATTGCAACTAGCTGCTGCTGCTCCTCCTAGGGCAGATAAAAAACTGTGATACAGGGAGTACTTCATTTGAATCAACTCTGTTCTTCAGTTCCTCTGTGGAATAACACTTTCAGAACAAGTGTGCTTAAGTAGTAAGGAAATGGAATGATGAATTTGTTCTGTGAATTTCTAAGGATACACTTCAGTTTTCACTGCAAAGTAAGTGTCTGAAGTGGAAAGCTGTAAGGATCAGATGAAAACTTGTTCTAGAATAATCACAGGACTTGAAGGCACCATTTGTCTCCTATTTAACGTCAGCATAGTCATTTGAGGAAGAAACAGTCAATAAAGCATTAAATGGATTTCAGTGCCTAAAACTTGCCTACCATTAGACTGACAAAAAGCTATTTATAGCTAATGTTAGCAAAGATGAAGTTGAAATGTGTGACTCTAGATTAAAAACAGAAGCAATCTGAACAAATCTTTAGTTCAAGGTTAATGTCCAGGATGGAAATCAAAGTTTTGCAATGCTGTGTATTCAGTAGCAAACCATCTACCCTAGAAGTGCCAGTGCTGCAATCAACACAGCTTTTGTTAGTGCTCCTCTGTGTATTACCTGATCACAAAGTGTGGGTTGCATTCTTAAGCCTGGCCACACCCTTGATCACTTGCCTGGAAAATCCTGAGGTATCTCTAAATGTCTCTATATGAAGAAAGTTATCTATCACATGCAAGTCCTAACTGTGCCTTTTTATTTTCCTCTTTCTCCACTTAAAACTGCCTATATAATATTTGGGGATGGAGACACAAAACTATGTTGCATTTTCCTCCTCTTAGTACGTGTGTGCCATAAAATCAACTTGTGACAGTGGAAAGCACCACTAATGCCTTTCATTAAAGGGCAGATCTTGAAGTCACCAAAAGCCAGCATACCATTTAAATACCAACTGTAGTAGCTGTGACTTAACTTCTGCTGCTGAGAATGCAGCCACAGCAGCAGTGACTGAATCTGCCCTCCCCTGACAAGAGTGTTTCCTGTCTGGATGCTATGAAAACTTGTTACAGACTTCTGTTTACTGATGCAGAGATTTAGGTATTTTCTTCTGCATACTTGGAATCATAGAATGGTCTGGGTTGGAAGGCACCTCCAAAGGTCATCTAGTCCAACCCCTCTGCAGTCAGCAGGGATGTCCTCTATCTGATCAGGTTGCCCAGAGTCCTGTCAAGACTCACCTTGAATATTTCCAAGGATAGGGCCTCAACCACCTCTCTGGGCAACTGGTGGCAGTGTTCCACCACCCTCACGGTAAAGAACTTGTTCTTAACATCCAATCTAAATCTCCTCTTCTCTAACTTCAAACCATTGCCTCTCGTCCTACCACTACAGGCCTTTGTAAACAGTCCCTCTGCAGCCTTCTTGCAGGCCCCCTTCAAGTACTGGAAGGCTGCTTTTAGGTGTCCCCGGAGCCTTCTCTTCTCCAGGCGGAACAACCCAAGCTCCTTCAGCCTGTCCATGTAGGAGATGTGATCCCCTGCACAGATCTAATTAAAGTCCCTTAGTCCTCTTTCATGGCTATCCAGGATTCTTCCTGGAAGCAGGACCTCAAATGACAATTGTGGGTGGAGCACTCATTGAATATAGCTTCTTCATATTGCCAGTTGTTCAGACTGGTTTGCTTTGCTGCTTTTCAACTGAGTGTGGATCTATGACTTCACGGGATTAAGCCCTGAAATTTGGGGCCAGTTGCCAAACAAGTGACAGGTGGGGAGGATGAGCCATGCTGAGACTCAGAGATACATATCCTTGACTGGGCAGGGCATTCAGATGTGAATGACTACTTAATGTGTGTATGACTAGATGTAACCATATAGTCATGAGACTTACAGGAAAGGGAAAAAAGCCAAAGCTGCTCCCTGTGCAATCTGACTGTTTGCCAAGAACAGCACTGTAAAAGGAGGTGGGAAGGGAACTGAAGAAGGGAGATGAGTTGCTAGGTTGATGAGGGTAAAAAACACTTCTTACAATTTCAAGGTGATAGATCTTTCCAGCATGGAGTTAGTGTCCCCATTCAAACTGCAGGTGAAATCACTGGTTCTGGAATGATGCCTGTGAGATTAACAGAAATCCTACACTGTTCTCTGCAATGGAGGAGAACCATTCTAAAATAACCTGGAATGGCCCTGGAGGGGAACTGCTGTCTCATTGAGCCATACTGGGCTTGAGTGCAACAGTCAGATGTTTTAAATGCTTTCATAAACCTGGTGATGCAGAAAAGTAAGGTGGGGACAGCAAGTTGCCGCATCATCGCTGAACCTACTTGATTCAGTCTTGCAGGTTTCATTGTCCTTGGGACTCTCAAAAGAAGACAAAGGCCTAGAGAGACTGAGCCCTTGCTCCACTGTGGGAACTGGAGCATTGTGAATCAACGGTAGAATGTAAATATTAAAAGCCATGAGGAGTTTGCTTTAGCACTTGTTGAAACCTGAATGGAATGTTATCTGACTTTGTTAACAGAGTCTCTTGGCCTGGGTTGTAGAACAGTGACAAAGGTGAACTAAGCAACAGAAAAGCTGTCTCCTTAAAAAATCTCACATTACTAGAATAAAGAAATGCTAACTTCACCAAATACTTGTGTAGAGCTGATTTACTTGAAAAGTATATCACAGGAAGACGTTTGAGTCAAGTCTTTAAATCAGTCAGGCAAAGTAAAACAGCTGCTTTTGTCGCTGAAACCGCAGAAGCAGACTGCTGAGGTTTTAAAGGTAGCCTTGCTCCTCACAAGTCTGATTTTTAGAAGCAGTTTATGCCTACAGGCAGACTTAAGAAGAAATCTGGTATTTAAAATAAAACTTGGAGTTAAGTTAGGTGGTTAAATTGAGGACAGCAAATTAGAAACTATCTGATGAACCATGGAAATATCCAAGACCCTATTCATGGTTTCTCTTCTTCTCTTAACAACTAGTAGTAAAGCTTTTGGGAGGCTTGAATTCTGCTACTGCACATACACCTGCACTTTGAGGTTGGTTGATCTGGAACAGAGAAGGCTCCAGGGGGACCTTATTGTGACTTTTCACAAGCCTTTCACAGTACTTAAAGGGGATCTATAACAAAGATGGGGACAATGTTTTTAGCAGGGCCTGTTACAACAGGACAGGGGGTCACAGTTTTAAACTAAAAGCAGGCAGATTTAGACTAGATGTAAGGAAGCATTTTTTTACAGTGAAGGTGGTGGAACATGGCTTGCCCAGATAGATGGTAGATGATGCCACATCTATGGAAACATCAAGGTCAGGTTGAGTGGAACTCTGAGCAACTTGAAGATGTCTGTGGTCACTGCGGAGTGGGTGGATTAGATAACATTTGAAAGCTCTTCCCAAGCCAAAACATTGTATGATTCTATACCTGAACAATGCTGTGCTCTTGGTCCAGCAGAATCCATTTACTGGAGCAGGAACACAGTTACTTACCCTTCTGCACAAACAGCACCAAGTTCAGACCAGAACACAGCAATTTGAAACTGGAGAGGAAGGTGACAGCCTGCTAGCTGTATTCTCATTAACTCAACCGTACAGGTTCATCCCACAGTTCAGTCTGAACAAGGTCAGGTTTCTGCTTTTTACCTCTTAGAAGGGTGGCCACACACTAAGATACTGTGCCCTTCTTATTGCTTCTGCTGCATACATTAATGCAATCACCAAGACAGGGCCAACTTCAGCTGCTGTCATCACTGGGCCAGACCATCATCCTCAAGCATTTTTACAGACAGTAGGAGAACCTTAAGAAGAAGGCACCAGGTGCAGATGCTACCAACTCAACTGAGCTTGTCCATGGGGAAAGGTGGGCTTGGAATTCACTAGGCTGAGGACGGTTTCAGTACCCCTCCTATGCAAGTTTTCAGGCAGGCAGCATCTCTGTGGCATTTTAAAAGAGACTGAGTCATAAGCTGAAGACTTGGGCTTCTGAATCAGAGAGAAGGGATCACAGAAAAATCCCCTCTGTACATTCCCAAGTATTCCTTAAGCCCTGGTTCTCCAGAACCTCTGAATATGTTGATGAGTCTTTCACCACTCTTTGCAGGGAAAATAAGGCACCAAACTCAGACTAAGGAACTCCCATCTCAAAGCCAGGTGCTAAAAACCTAGGCATGGATGTGTTCAGTGTTAGTTAACTGTTCAAGTCCAGTTCTTGAACTCAGACAGAAGACCATTCACATTTATGAGCTCGTGCCATTGCACCTCTGGTGGTTTAAGGTTTTGTCTGCCCACCACTTGCATTTGCCACCTAGGAAGAACAAACATAACACATTTTGTGGCTCCTCAACTCTTTTCATATATGGTACAGTACTCGCACAGTTCTGGCTCTTTGGCAGAGCAGTGGAGCAGACTGCTGGAGTTGGTGTCTATAGATCTCTGTGGAGCAGTCCTCTGCAATACTCAAGTCGTGCTCAAAAGCTGAGACTTAAACATCATGCTGAAGAGAGGAGAACTTTGATGACTTAAAAACAGGCTCTTGCAACTCTGCTGCTTAGAATGGAAGTTCACTAACATAAATACAAGGACTAGAGTAAAATTAGGCTGGCTTCCTGAGCTCCAGCCATAGCATCAATATCTTGACAGAGAAGGCACTCAAGAGACTTGTATCAAAGTTGGAAAAAGGTTTTGAAAGATCTATTTAGAAGTTACTCTAAAGCATCTTGCTAGCTGCACTGCAGTGCTGCTGAATACACAGTCAAGAACTAGAGGGAGCAAAACTAAAGCAGAGTTGATCTGTTGAGCACAGTTAAGAACACAAGTGAAGAGCAGCAACAGGTGGAGGGCAAGGCTGCTGAAGGGTTATTCACATTTCTCTGTATATGCATGTCAGTTAGACCTAACAGATGGACCCAGCAGGCTCTTTTGCTATGCCTGTTTTAATTTCAGATTCTGGGGATAAAAGGCAACAGAAAGAGGCTTTCTTCATGAAGTAACTCTTTGCAGTTGTTCAGTGGATGCACAGAACAGGAATGTATGCAGAAGACTGCCTGTCCCTTCATACCAAAGTAATGCCTGGGTTGTTTTTTTTTTTTTTTGTTGTTGTTCTTTGAGACAGTTGCTCAGAAGAAGAAGGACAGGGTTATGGACACATTTGGTATATCACAATAGTACAAATACATACTGCTTCAGATGATTTTCAGATCAGAAGTAGCTTTTAGAAAATACTTAAAACTACTTTTATTTTTACTAGAGCAATGATTCAGCTTTACATATCAACATATTCCTGCTGTTGTCAGGCAATTCACTTCCAAATAGTTTAATAAGTTGGGAATTGGATTTTAAGAATTTGACTGACAACTACTTTTCTAAGAGAAAGAGTATTTGCATCTTCACATTCAAGGCTGTTATCCCTTGATAACATTTTATACTACACTTTTATATTGAATATATTATAATTAACCACCTACATCTAAGTTCACGTTTACCTTGCTCTTGGTACTGTTGAGCCATTTTCCTACATCCAAGTTCAAGTTTACCTTGCTTTTACTACTGTATGGTAATATTCCAGGATAGGATACCGCTGGGCCTTCAACTTCTGTGCTACAAACTTTTGATATCTCTGTGGCCAGGCAAAAAGGTGTCAGTTGAACCTTTTTCCTACACGTATTAAAATAAACAGCAAATAAACTAGAATGAATAAATAAACAGGCATTTTTGTAAGCAATGATTAAAGATTAAGCTGCCTAAGATTTTCTCTGAATTATGTTCATGTTGTTCAAGATCTCCTTAACTCAAAATGTTCCCAGATCATGTTCAATTTGGACAGAGTGCACATCATTTTGGATGAAATGGTGCTAAATGGTTGTATCGTGGAAACAAACGTCAACAGAATTCTTGCTCCTCTGCTTGTGCTTGACAAAGTGGCAGAAAGCTAGGAAGATGCAAGAGTGACTAAAGCATTTTGCAGATGACAGTGAAACCATCAAAAGTGTTTTGAGTCATAGAACTCACTCATCCAATACTCCCATTAGTTGGAAAGTAATTCTGTTTCTCCTATACCCTTCATACCTAATGGAAAGATAACAGCTAAACAAGAAGTGCAACCTTAAATTTCAGCTGCAGCTTTACTGACCCAGCAGAAATCTTTCTAAAACAGTCAACATTTAAAAAGAACTGATTGAGGATAAAGTCATGGAAACTTACACATGACTGTCTGTCTTGGGATCACTTGGAGTGATGTAGCATGTTGCCAGACCTGTAAGACAAAAATATGGAAATACTAATTCAGTGCTTCCTTAAAGCACCAACTCCATTTTTCACTTTTCACACAAATGTAAATTAAAGTTCTGTAACTTTTATGACCACTTCATTCTTCATTAAGAACACACTTTCACTCCCCTTTCCATGGAAGTTATGGTGACAAAAGAAATGTAACAGAAGTACAGATGTATTTAGTATTCCCGCATCTCATACAAGTTGTACCTACAATATTTGGCATTTAATATTACATAACCTTACTAAAAAAATCATTAAAGTGAGGCTTGATCATCTTCTTTCATGTTGGCTTCATAAATCACACAAAATCTTGCCTATTTTGGCACAGCAGTGTATTTTTTTTTCCTCTTGTGTATTTTATCCATGCATCATTATTAAAATGTTAACAAAAGATATGCAAGTTTCTCAGTACCAGCCAGGTACCAAATCAAATCTTCCTTCTCAAGTAGAAAGAGACAAAAGCAGCAGATGGAGGCTTGTCAAGAAGCAGAGGAATCTCCATCCCTCATGCCACCAGCCAATAGAAAGAGACCTAAAAGACTGGGGGAATGGAAAGAGATCCCTGCTCAGAAGGCAGGCAAATGCCCTCCTGGCTTCCCCTACTTTCCCCATTGCCCTGTATGGGGCTCTGGAACTGGAGACCCAGGCTATGGAGGAATTACATGAAGGTCTATCCAGGGGGTCAGAATCGTAGAATTACCAGGGCCAGAAGGGACCTCAATGATCATCTAGTTCCAACCCCCCTGCCATGGGCAAGGACACCTCACACTAGATCAGTTTGCTCAGAGCCACATCCAGCCTGGCCAGGTTGGAAGTGGTGAGGCTGAGGAGAAGTGCAAAAGCATTTAAAAGGACTTCAAGGCACTGTGGTGATTGGCTGAAGGATTGGAAACTTGTTTTCTTCAACCCCTGCAGTGGCTGGGAAGACTGCACTGAGCACTGAATGGAACAGGCACATGCAGCTGGTGAACTTGTGGCTCAGGGGCTGGTGCCCCAAGGGGCATTTTGGTTTCTCTGACCATGAGAACATTTCTGCAGCGCCAGGCCTGCCGGGGACAGAGTTCAGCTGTCTCAAAAGAGCAGAAGGATTCTTACACATGAGTTGGTAAGGCTCACTGATAGGGCTTTAAACTCTGTTCAAAGGAGCAAGGGAATAAAATCAAACCCACCAGAGAAGAGCCTAGGGGTGTGCCCATGTCAGGGGTAGAATCGATAACCCAGCCCAAGTGCACCTATGCCAGGGCACACACCATGGGCAACAAACAGGATGAACTAGAAACCATTGTGCAGCAGGACAGCTATGACATAGCTGCCATCACAGAAACGTGGTAGGATGACTGTCATGCCTGGAGTACTGCAATGAATACTCTTCAGAAGGGATAGGCAGGAAAGAAGAGGTGATGGAGTAGCTCTGTATGTTAGGGAGTATTTGGATTGTGTAGAATTTGACAGCTGTGATGGTAAAGTCTAGTGCTTATGGGTAAGGATTAGAGGAAGGGCCAACAAGGCAGACAGCCTGTTGAGGATCTGTTACAGACCACCCAGCCGGGATGAGGAGGCTGAGAAGGCATTCTACAGGCAATTGGCAGAAGTCTCATGGGGGACTGGAAATAAAACACATCAGAGATAAACAATCCAAGAAGTTCCTGAAGCGTGTTGAAGAGAACTTCCTGAGCCTACCAGGCAAGTGCCTCACTGAACCAACTGTTTACAAACAAGGATGAACTGGTGGGTGATGTAGTGGTTGAAGGCCATCTTGGGCTTAGTGATCATAAAACGACAGAATTCTCGATTCCTGGTGGAGTAAGGAGGGGAGGGTCAGTAAAACTGCTACCATGGACTTCTGCAGAGCTCATTTGAGACTATTCAGGATACTGGTTAAAAAGTGCCCCTAGGGAAACTGTCCTGAAGGGCAAAGGGGACCAGATGGGATTCCCTCGAGTGCTGAGGGAGCTGGCAAAGGAGCTTGCCAAGCACCTCTCCATCATCTCTCAGCAGTCCTGGTTAACAGGAGAGGTGCCAGATGACTGGAAGCTTACCAGCATGACACCCATCTACAAAAAGGGACAAAAGGAGAATGTGAGGAACTCCAGGCCTGTCAGTCTTACCTCAGTACCAGGGAAGATTACGGAGCAGTACAACGTGAGTGGGCTTACATGGCAAGTGCAGGATAGTGGTGGGATCAGTCCCAGGCAGCATGGGGTCATGAAAGGCAGGTCCTGCTTGACCAGCCTCATCTCCTTCTACAACCAGGTGATCCACCTAGTGGATAAGAGAAAGGCTGGGGATGTTTTCTACCTGCAGTTTAGTAAAGCCTTTGACATATCCCACAGCGTTCTTCTCCAGAAACTTCCAGCCCATGGCATAAACAGGTGGACTCTTTGCTGGATCAAGAGCACCATCAGCAAGTTTGCAGACGATGCTAAATCAAGCAGAAGTGTTGATCTGCTCGAGGATGGGAAGGCTCTGCAGAAAGATCTGAACAGGTTAAATCAGTGGGCAGCGGTCAACAGAATGAAATTTTAACAAGACCAAGTTCCAGGTCCTGTGCTTTGGTCACAGCAACCCCAAGCAACACTACAGGCTTGGGGCAGAGTAGTTGGAAAGCAGCCTAGTGGAGAAGAGTCTGAGAGTACTGGTGGAAAAGGGTAGCTGGGTTATAGTTGGACTTGATACAACTGTTTTGTTGAAGTACAGTAGATACAGGTGGGAGGTGAGTAGAGACTCCCCTTCAGTTTTGCATTGGGGAATATTTCCAAGGCGTAGCATTATTCATAGCAGTCAATAAAATCTGGCATCAGCCTGATTTGTGTGTGTGTGAGGCAGAATCTCCTGGCAAGCCATCCCTCAGCAACAGTCCAAGACAACGCTGTTACCAAAAAGAACTGGCACAACAAAACCTACCACACAGATTCAGCTATCTTTCTGCTCTGGTATCACTGCAACATCTCACTTTATCTTACTGCAAGCCACTCTTTACAAGTAAATACCTCACCAAATGTTGAAATCAAGGCAGGCACTCCATCCCAAGTAAAGCTGACTCAGCTCCGTCATCTGACCTGGCTTTTATGCCAATGTAAGGAAGAACCTCAGGTCACATGGGCCCATTGAAGAGCACCAAAAACTGCTACATGCAGCACTAGTGCTGCCAGACTGGTTCTTCAGAAGCTGCGCTGTGTAATTTTGAGAGGATTTGGGCACAGAGATGAGTTTGTGAGATGAATTATTGCCATGTACTCCTTTTAAGCCTTGAAACATGCCTGGCATTGTTCAGAACCTGTACAGAGATTTAACAGTAGTAAAAGCATTAATTATTCAGAGGAGATAGTTTTATATGTTGCAAACATTTTAATGATTACTTTTGAGCTTATACATTGGGTGTTTTTTCTTTTTAAACTCCAAACTGCAACAAGTTAAATAAATGTTTATAATATACAAAGAAAATACAACCAAAAGTAAAACTTGCTTTAAGTGTGCCTTGCACTAGGAACCAGTGTTTTTTAATAGCTTTATTGTTGAGCTGCACAAACACACTTAAGGATTTGATCTTTATAGCAGGGCGTTTGAGAAACCAAAATATATTTCCACTTGGAAAAAGAAAAACAAAACAAAACCCCAAAAGGTTGTGCATGATTATATGCAAAAAAAACCCCACTAAAATACTCCAATAGTGCAGGCACCATTAAAAAAGAAAAAGCTGGAGATGCCCACTAACTCTAAGTTTTAAGGAAGCAAGTTTTTTTTTTTTTTTACCAGTTAGCTTAAAGCCAGCAAAACAGGGATAAGTGATGGCAACTGTAGTGTACAAGTTATTAAATGACAAACTTTACACAAATACACTGTTAGAAATTTGTGTCAGTGAACACTGAAAATCTCATGATCTGTTCTTTGGAACAGTCAAACAGAACCACCTTAATTTCCAGTTGTGCAAGCCCTTGAAGCATCACACAGTGTTCTGTGCCAATTTCTTGCTGGCTGTGTAAGTACAAGGATTCGTTTTGTCATTAGCAGCTAACAAACTTATTCCACATGTTCCTAAAGCCTCACAGGTGAAAAAAAAGGCAAGTCTCATCAGAGCACAGCGTGGAGATCTTTTTTTTTTTTTTGCACACAAACACAAGAGGCTTCGCTAGTATCAAAAAACACTTCCTCATGTCCCATACTGCAGTCAGCAGCTCAGTTGAGGTGGAAGCCTTTCTCCATTGTAGCAGCTAGCAGACGCTCTCTCATTATCTCCTCAGAAGAATACTCAGGCAACTTGAGGTAATGCACACATGTATTCACAGATGGGTAACTTGCATCTGTAGCATCAACCTGAGGGTAACAAAAGACTTTTTTTTAAACTGTGGTTGTTTCACAGCACTCAATTTGGTACCTACAAGTTGTAAAGTCCTCTCTAACTTGTGGCATTGATAACATAACACAACATAACCCGTGCATAAATAACACCGGTTGCCAAAAAATGGTAGCATCAGAAAAGCAACAGACCCCCTTATATTTACTTTATTTGTACATTATGACCATGAGCCAACAATGTGCCCTTGTGGCCAAGAAGGCAAATGGCATCCTGGGGCATATTAGAAGGGCTGTGGTTAGTAGGTAGAGAGGTTCTCCTCCCCCTCTGCTCTGCTCTGGTGAGGCCATATCTAGGATATCGCGTCCAGTTCTGGGTGAGGGTGACAGAATCCACCTGGGATGCACTCCTGTGTGACCTACACTGGGTGATCCTGCTCTGGCAAGGGGGTTGGACTAGGTGATCTTTCAAGGTCCCTTCCAACTCCTAACATTCTGTGATTAATTCTTCTCTATTAAAATATGAAGTCAGAACAGACCTGAAACAGAGGTTGGTACTAGCTTAGTGTCATGAATCAAAAGCAAGCAACCAAACTGATCAGTGCTGTCTCTTAGCATAGCAACAATCAGATTCAAAAGCCAAGAGGTGGTTTGAAGGGCAGTCTGCAGAAGCCATACCTTGCGTACAACAGTGAGCCGGGGATGTAGATTTGCCAGTCCTCCTGGGGGAAGTGTGGAACAACCAGTGGTGAACTGCAGAAAAGCCTTCCTTTCATCTGAAGACATACCACACAACACTCTCACGAATCGAAGGAATCCAGGGCTGAAAGTACATTAATCCAATCAGTTAAGGAAACAACACTGGAGTGGATTTTTTATTTCCCAGTACAATCATCATCTTTAGCCATGTTTAAGCAGCAAAGAACCTAGTGCCTGTAGAGTAAGATATCATACATCTCATAAAAATACTTCTTTAATCTCTTTTCTGAGTTTTACACAGAAAAATATAGGCAAGAAATAACTTTTCTCCATATTTGGAGTGTTATTTGGCTATCTTGCATGTGAATTGGTAGCAAAGTCATTCTTTTTCTTTGTGAAGAATCCAACTATGATCTTAAGATCTTTTCTGTACCATTTCTGCACTACAAAGCCATTTCCATTTAATTTACAAATTTCATTTCTAGCTC
This sequence comes from Semnornis frantzii, assembly GCA_013399775.1. Lineage (NCBI taxonomy): Eukaryota > Metazoa > Chordata > Aves > Piciformes > Ramphastidae > Semnornis > Semnornis frantzii. The sequence continues at coordinate 14,473 of VWYK01066177.1, read as the reverse complement.
ACTGAAGACCTTCATATGAAGAAAAAAAGTTTTTTAAGGAAAAAAAATATGTAAGCAGACTGCAATAGATCTTCAGGAATCCTCCCAGATACCACTGCTTCCATCCATACCAGCCCAGGGAATGAGGGGGAGGAAAAAGCGTAAGAAAAGCACAGCCTGCTGAAGCACACTCTCTGGTATCAGGTGCTGTAATCTAGCTGCACCTTTGCATGCAGGGCAGGGTCAATAAAGAATCACTCCACACATCATCTTGGACTGATGAGGATCCTTCAGCAGGCTTTAATCTAACAGTTCCGGAAGGAATTTGCAAAGTTTTGCTAGCAAACAAGACTTTCAGCAAGAAAATCCAAACCAAACAGTCCCCAAAACATGGAGACCACTGCCCAGCAGCAAACACCAGATTATTTGTTCCCTGCAGAGTACATTATTTTAGCTACAGTTGAAGAGCAACAAATAAAAAGCAACAGATAACAACCACACCCAAGTGAGCAGAAATCATAACCACCACCAAAGATTTAAGTAAAAACTCTAGAATGCTGTTTTTAGCAGCTTGTGTTATTTCACTGTCATTATATTTTTGATAATTATTTATGTTTTAATATTTCAATGTCTTTTATCCTCATGACAAAAACACCTTCTAACTCATCTGCTGTGCCATACGTGGTTATTTCATGTAATTTTTGACAATTTCTTGCTCTTCAATGACCACCAATTTGGTGTCTTCATCTAATGCAAATGAAGTGACAAAATGTCCAGAGTGTATCTTTTAGCTACTCAGAATGTAATCAGAATATTAAGTACCTATCTCGTGTATATCCTAGTTTAGGTTCGGTGTAATTGATGATGTCCTCAGCTGCCCAAGAAGGTGATTGATTTCCACAAAGAATCATCTGAACTTCTTCATGGCTGAAGGAACTCAGCTTCTCCATTGGAAAGACTCTATTGAAGCCATCTTTAATTTACAGAAGAGACAGTTATAAATCAAAAGAATATTGATAAAGTGACAGCATTTCAATTCTATTGTAAATCAAAACAGAATCATGGAATGGCTTAGGTTGGAAGGGACCTTAGAAATTCTCTACTCCAACCTCCCTGCCATGGGCAGGGACACCTCTCAACTAGACTCAGCTGCTCAAGTCCGCAACCAGCCTGGCCTTGAACACTCACAGGGAGGAGGCATCCACAACCTCTCTGGGCAGCCTATTCCAGAGTCTCAACACCCTTGTACTAAAGAACTTCTTCATAAGATCCAGACTAAATCTACCTTCCCTCAGCTTCAAACCATTCCCCCTTAACCTATTGCTAGGCACCACTATGAGAAGTTACTCTCCAGCCTTCCTGTAGGATCCCCTCAGGTATTGGATGGCACCTCTAAGGTCTTAAGGTAAACAAAACTTTTTCAAGATTAAAAATTACTTAAGTAATGCAAAAGTGCTATGACATCACTGTCTATTGGACTCTTAATGTAAAAGTTTGGTTATGAAAACCAGTCTATGCCAGCACTTTAACCCAACACCCTCTGACCACCAGTTGGCCCACCAAACTGCATACATATTCTGCCATAGTTCATTACCTCTGAACGCCTCCATCTGTTTCTGTATACCAGTATGCATGCAGAAGTCAAACATGAGATCTACATACTCCTCTGCATTATCCATTGTGACAGTCTGCAAAACAATAGGTACTGTAAGAATTCACTTCGCATTGGAGTCACTGCTGAGACTGTAAAAATTTAAATGCTGTTTAAATTCTAAAGGTAGATTCTTTCTTTACCTCATCTTCACCACCCGGCTTGAGATCCACAGCTGTAAATCCATAGACTTTGGATGAGGGACAAAACTGAAAATTCAGACTGCAAAATACAGAGATAGTTACTAATTGCAAATGTGTGCTACTGTTACTACAAATATACCAGAGTTTAAACTGCACCCCACACCCAAAAGCATCTCACTACATTTCAAACCACTGTTTGTGGATCATTTTGTATACCCACCATCAGTGGTACTACAGTACACAAACACAGTTATTAATAGACTACACAGATAATACATGTTTCTAATCTATGGTATGCACATGCATGTTCTCAGCACCCACTATGAGTTAGTAATGAACTACACAGAATATAGATGTTTTAAATCTATGGTATGCACATGTCTATGCTCACCATCCACTACCTGGATTTTCTAAGAACTGAAAACTTCATAGCCTTTGATATCTTTAACTTATCAGCTTTAAAACTGCTCAAACTGTTTAATTCAGTCCACGAACTCAAAAAACCCTTTACATTCCCTGACAGCACCAACAGTCACAGAACCGCTTACAATATTTAGGCCTTTGCATGGTGCTACTTCCTTTCTTTCTCTAAGCCATGCTAAAATCTGTGAAGCCTTCAGCAATTACTGAATTTTGAGTAAGCAAACCTTGTATCACAAGATGATTTTAACAAATAACCATAAAACTATTGTTGTTTGAAATTAAATTACAAAAGGTGATATCCTGACACAAATTTACATCTTTAACACTTGCTACAATTTAGCACATATTCTGTGTTACATGGACTCAAAACACTGCAGTGTGTCTAGAACACAATCTGACATTTCCATCTGTTCTCTTTAAAAGCTCTCAAAATAACTTGATAAATTTCAAGTTACCATAGCAAAGAAGCTACTAATTTGCACTTTTGTGAAAGGTCTTTGCAAGTGTTTGCATGTTTCTAGAGTCAAACAGTGTTGCAGCGCAGCCACATTTAAGATTAAACACTAGGAAACTGAGCAACTGAGAACAGAACATCCTCAAACCAGGAAACAAGTATACAGCTACAGATGGATCTTGCTCTATCTCCAACAATTCCCCCTTGCAATGATCCTGTTTAAAAAGAAGAAATCTTCATTCTTCATTATACACGCTGTCATGTCACTGTTTGCATATTTACACACAGATAATAACTCTTACCCCAAATCTTCTATGCTAAGTGGAGGTCCCGAACCTGATGGATTCTTCAGCATCAACTCCTGTAGCTTTGTGTTCTTTTCATCTTCTGAGAGACTTTTGTTGCTTAAAATCTGTCTCCTTTTAATTGCAAGGTCCTTGATTTCTTTTAGAAACCTAGCTCTATGTGGATTTACTAATTCAAAGTCTTCCCACGTTAAAATTCCATTAAACCAGGCAGGAGGTTTAGGTTTTGGTGGATCAAGAATAAATTCTGATTTGGAGTCTTCTTCCAGACTTCCTACTGACAAGGAATCATGCCCTTCTTCTGTAGAAGCCTCCGACTGACTTTCAGTACAATGCAAGTCTCTGTCACCCCGTGACTCGTATATCAACTTACTCATGTTACTTTTGATGTCCCCCATGCACATGAGTTTAAAAAAAGGCTTAGAAATGGGTAAATCCACAAGTCTGTTGTCCTGAATGCATTTAGCCAAGAAAATTCCAAGGAAATGAAAGAGTTTTGTTATTCTTTCGAGTTCATCACTATCTTGTGGGAACGGTGCTGTGAAGAGTCCACATGATCTCTGTACGTAGTAGCCAGGGGGTTTCAATCCACCACCAATATCAACCTGATTTAAGAGAGGCAGAAAAAAAAAAATAAAGCTGACATTGTTAAAGGTGATTTTGTTTGATCAGTGCTGTTTCACTTATCATATTAACTTGATATACTGCATATTAGCATAACTTCCCTGTTATTTAAAAGGGAAGGCAGCAAGCTGTGGAGCTGAGTGATTAATTAGCCATGACCATGATAAGGAGCTGCTCACTGATCACGTGCTCTTCTCTCCCCGGGTATCTTGCTGATTTTCACTCTATAAGTACTCAGTTCAAAATGCAAACTGAAATATACCTGACGGGACTCATCATCTGGAAAATCGTCATCGCAAAGCCAAGCTCCCAAATCTGTCCTCTGAAATTCTGCTGCCACCAATGCATAAAATTCCAAGGTAGGACCCAGGCCTGTTCCTTCTTCCCCTAAGAACTCAACCTAGAAAAAGAGAGAATGGTAACAATGAACGAAAATCCCAGTAAAATGTATCGTGTTGGTTACAGAAGAAGATATTTAATTCAAAACAGCTATCTAACCTCACTCTCCTAGGTATGCTTTACCTCTAGAACAGATTTTCTGTCTGCATGGATCTGCATGACATTTTCTGCCCATTCCATCAAGGATTCACCTCGCGGAACTTTCACTCTTTCATGTTTGAGACGTCCAACTCTGAATTCTCCTGGATCATCACGGCGCACCGTGCTTGTGCTCCTTGTCCTTTCAACAGTGGCTTCACGTCTGTTCTGTAGCCATACAATTGCTCTGCAGAAAAGACAAAAACTGGTTATGACTTCTGTGTCTACCAGCACAAAACCTTTAAAGTAGCACTAAGAAAAAAATTCTGTTGTTAAGCACTGATTGTCTCCTAGTTTTTTTCCTTGGCATATAACCAAGTGTTTTTTAGAAACACCTGAAATGCCCAATATGGGCTGCTTCCTATTTGATCATAGAATCATAGAATGGTAAGGTTGGAAGTGACCTCAAAGATCATCTAGTTCCAACCCCCTGCCATAGGCAGGGACACCTCCCACTAGTACAGGTCACTCAAGGCCTCCTCCAACCTAGCCTTG
>VWYK01066172.1:39057-70346 GCA_013399775.1 Semnornis frantzii | reverse complement strand
ATTTTCATTTATTTCTACTCTTTATAAAACAGCTTCTACTATCAAGTTTGTGATAAACAACTTTGAATTTTAAAAAAAAAAAACAACCAAAAAAACCAACACCATTTCACCAGAGAGTGCTTCTACATTTGAATCTAGAAACATGAATGACCTGTTCACAGAATTGTGACCAGTGCAGATTGCCTTCTGTTTTGGACTTTGGACTTCGGCTGTGTGAATCAGTGTACTGGCAGCTTACACACACACAGAGCAAAGATGGAGTAGTCAATCAAAATGAACTCATAACCTCCTTCCACACCCCACATGTGAGAAACCTGAACCAGGATGCTGCTCTGTTAGATACTGCATGAACATAAAATGAGTGTAGCAAAAGGCAGAAGCATGAGAAGGGGATACAGTCATACAAGTGGCTGACACAACAGCCTACAGACTGAGCACGTCAGTTATTAGATTGTTTGGGATTTTTTTTCTGTTGTAGATATCACGAACTAAAGGAACCTTAAGAAAAGGTCTTAGGGAGGATAATAAGATGGAGATGTGGTAGCTTTCCTAACATGGACAAGACCAGCTTGAAACTGAGCACACAACAGCAGTGGGGCACAAGTGCAGAAGAAAGTTGGGATTTTGGGAGTGATTAAGAATTGCTGAGTCAGACCAAAAAGCCCAGGAAGGGCCTTGAGTTTGAAGAGTTTAATGCAGTATTAAAATGAGGAATTGGTAGAGTCTGCATAGGGAATGGTGGTCTGAGGAATGCAGCAAGTTGAGAAAATGGTCTTTGCAGCAACACTCATAGGAAGATCATTTTGGAGTACCAAAAAGCTGTGTAGTGAACAAAAAAGGCCACATTTTGGTAAATTACGCAGAAAAAAAATCACCAGTTCAAGTAATCTTCTGTAACACCTTAACCCAGCTGAAGTTCAGACTTCTCTCCCCAGGTATTGACACTACAGTCCATAAAACCTCACAGTGAAGTCCTACAGGGAAACAGTTTAGCTGATGCCTACATCTTCCAAACACATCAGGTTTGTCTTAAAGCAACATGACTCACTGAACTGCTTGAGACACCAAAGCACAAACAGGGTAAAAGAGTGAGGAAGACTATGGGACTGGAGTCAGGGTGGGTACATCAGGTTTAGGAAAAGATTCCTCATGTTCACTTCTCTGTCAAAAACTGGGAGAGTGCAAGGCTGAGAACAATTCTGACCATGGGATGATGAGTTGGTACAGTGCTAGGGAAGATGTAGAAGTTAAAACTGGAGAGTCATGGTTTGACTAGATAAATCCTGACATGGTCACTAACCATCTATCAAGTGTTATGGGAGAGAAGGAAAGATCAGAGTGGAGAGTGGTGATCTAGGGCACGATGTCCACCTGGAGACCAGTGCCAAGTGGTGTCCCTCAGGGGTCAGTGCTGGGACCAGTGCTGTTTAACATCTTTGTCAGTGACATGGACAGAGGAATCAGTGCACTCTCAGTGAATTTGCAGGTGGCACCAAGCTGTGTGGCACAGTTGACTTGCTAGAGGGCCGGGATCCATCCAGAGGGACCTGGACAGACTGCAGAGGTGTGCCCAGGCCAGCCTCATAATGTTCAATAAGGCCAAGTGTAAGGTCCTGCACTTGGGTAGGCACAATCCCAAGCACAACTCCAGGCTGGGTGGGGAATGGCTGGGAGCAGCTGCTCTGAAAGCAGCAGTTAGAAAAGACATCTCTCTTCACCCTACCTGAAGTCCTTTGTCCTGATAGCCATGACTTTGCTTTACCTCTTGTCCCATTACTAATATTTTCTTAAAAGCCTGTTTTGGAGGAACATATGAAAGGCCCAAATTTCCTTTTACTATTGTTGTAATTTTTTGTCTTTGGTTATTGCAAGAAGCTGGTTTTTTTTCAAATGCTTTCAGCTGCTCCAACAACATTCAAGACTGGGCTTAAAATCATTTCTTCTGATAGGTAATTCCACTCAGCAACTTCATCCAGTCATGCTTTTTCCTTAGCTACAAGGAGTTTTATTAGGCACCATTAGCTTTGTTGGCTAAAAAAAAAAAAAAAAGGAAAAAAAAAAAAAAAGGAAAAAAAAAAAAAAGCTCTGCTCCAGCTGAGGCAATTTCTAAAATACTTGAGAGATTTTTCATGGAGACCAAGATGAGAGCTTTAAATTTGCCTTCAGAAACAAGTGAGGGAGTTATTCTGTGGAACATGCACACACTGTGGTCCCAGTAAGATGCCCAGCTGCTGACTGCTGTGCAGACCACTGCTCTGAAAACAACCTCAAGTAGCTCTCAAAGTAACCTCCCTAAACCTAAAAGCAGGCAAAGTAGAAATTAGATAACAATGGCAGGAAGAAGTGTAGTGAGCGAACATGAGGAATGCTTGCCTCGCAGAGTGCAGCACTGAATTGTGGTAAATAACTTCCACAAACTATTCTAAATGAAGATAAGTACAATTGTGTGGGCCTCAAGGTGGTCTCTTCCCATCAGGACTGAAGAAATTTTCACAATCCTAAATCTAAAGCAAGCAAAGTGAGTAAAATGCTAAAATGCTTCTGTCTTAGAGGAGGCATACACCAAAGAGAGCTGACAGAGACAGGCTCTTCCCTGCCAAACCACTGCTCAGCCCATCACCCACAGCATAGCCCATGTGCTCAGAGCTGGGCATCACACTTCTGCAAGAGACAGCACAGCAGCCCAGAGAAAAACATGATCAATCCACTCTGAGATAGAAATCTCCTCTCACATCACCTTCTGACTTAGAGCTGGCAGATGCACCACTGACTTCAGCCCCAGAGGTGAGTTCAGCCAAGTGAATCTGGAGAACGAATCTGGTTTAGTGCATTGGGATAATAAAGGGAAGCTCAGCTGCAGTCTGTACATTGACTGGCTAAGGTCTTGTTTTGGAGCTTATTTTAGATATAGCTGCACTAGTCCAAGATGCTATTGCACCCTTGATCATTTCTTGCCACAGGCACTGCTGAGCACAGCCTGGGGGAAATATCTCTGCTTCAGGATGAATTCAGCATGTTCTGTTAGGATGTAATTATCTCTCACTGGTGTCCTTCACAGGCAGAAGCTTGGGGTATATGAAGTTTGCTTATGATTTGGAAAGGGCTGTGATTTAAATAAAAAATGTTTTAAAATCATATCTAGTAGAAGTGTTGTAAGAATGGTGAGATTTTTGTGGTATTTTTTAGATAGAGTGACTTTTACAGACAACAACCTGTGGCACTCTGCCTGCTTCTGTTTGACTGATTTTCAGGTGTCCAAATCAAAACCTGGATTCTTGTCAAGGCTTTACTTGGTATGGACACATGAGCTTTTGCTCCTTCTCTCTGGTACAGGTCACTGAGTAGAGAGGGATGCTTTGTGCTCTGTGACTTTGGGGCCAAAGGGATGCATTTAAACTGCCTGTTGTCATGCTCAGGTCTGAAAGGACTGTTTCAGGTACTAACTCTCTAAGGCTGCCAGATACTGGATGGAGAAAGAAGTGAATATCAGACATAACTTATACATACAGACATGCACTTCAGGTACGGCCTCTACCTCTTTCTGCTGGGAGCTGCAGTGTTGAGCTGGCAATGCTGGGTGGGTAGGGTTGTCCACACATAGAATTGCATCCTCTTGCCTGAAGGCACACCTCTGCCCACTGCAGTCTCTGTGGAGAGCTACAGCAATTTTGGTAAAGTCTTTCCATGTTTCGTCCCATTTACATAGCCCACACCAAATCCATTTGGAGCTGTAAATATGAGTTGTGATTAATTAAAGGCAAGAAACATTGTAGGTCTTCTGACAGCAGAAGTTGAGGGAGTCCAACAGGACCATTATTGGTGCCACAGGGTCAACATCTCATATTCAGTGCTGCAGGCCTGTCGGAGGAGTGATGCAAACCTATTGCTGGAATTAAGACTACTGCTTAAATTTGATAGTGTTCTTTATAGAGGATTTTCATGTCTATAACCAGCAGAAACATAAATAAGTGCTCAGGCTGTCCAATCTATTTCCTCTATAACTGGCAGCATTCACAATCACTTTATTGTATGAAATAATGTCTTGTTTTTTCCTCCCTTTATCTTGGTTGTGCCTGACCTTCCATTAAAAGTTGCTTGGAAACTGCTTAGAGAATAGTCAGTGAAGCTTCTTATTGATATCATCCTTTTGTGATTTCTTTGCTATTCTATCTTTTCTTTCTTGCTTTTCTTTTCTTTTCTTTTTTTTTTTTTTTAATTCCTTTCCAGAAGCTTTTTAAAGCTAGAAGAACATGAAAAGAAAAGAGAGAATCAAAGCCTAATACTTTTCTTTTAAAAAAGAACAGGAAAATCATCCTCCCTATATCCATTGACATGTTAAAGAAGAAAGAAATGCTCTTCTAATAAATGCTCCAATGGGTCTTTAATGTGTTATTATCAAGTGCTTTACACATTCTCTCCAGCACCTTGGTAATTAAAATCAGGATCTATAAAGCAGGTTGTGTCCCTAAATACACCTTGCTATTGCCATTCTTTAGAAATGGTGCAAAAGGGGCACCACTATGGGCACTGTTATGGTTCAACATGGCAGCTTGGAAATGTTATTTATCATGTCCGCAATGCCTTATTTCTTGTTTTAATTCATAGATTAAGTGCTTTGCAAGGAGAAAGTGTGAAGTATGGTGTATTTATAGACATGACTTCTTGGAACTGCAGATGTTGCTTTCTTGAAGCTTCATGACCAACAGGGATCCTCTAACATTATGTAGTATGTCCAAATAAGACAGTAAAGCTAAGCAGGAAGCAGGCCACAAATACCACTTTAATCTATGTAGAGCTAAAGTTCCTAGACAATGTTTTATTGCTTCTTTTTCCCAAATTCAACTTGTTGAGACTTTTAGGTGCTTGTGAGGATGGTTTTTCACTGATCACAGTCTGACCAGCCTGCAAGAAAAAGGTCACATCAATTCACAGATGTCAGCATGCAGCTCTTATCTGTTTCGATCCAGAAATTCCAGGAAATTATCACATGGAGTTCCCTGCATGCCCTTCCAGAGCACTATCTTTCAGGCTAATCTTTAAGATAGTGGTTGAGATCAGATCTACACATACTAAAGTATTTATTTCCCAGCAGATAGATACTCCAGGCCCTTGGCTCCGAGAAAATTCTATTTTATCTCCTAAGGTGCTCTAGTTTTGCTCTTTTCTGTTTTCCACAAGTTTTCTGTAGCTGGCTGGATTGCTGCACAGTTTGTTGAATAAATGGGCACACTGCTGGCTAAATTTCTTCTTCTCAAAGCCATTTGAGAAGAGGTTTTCTTCTTGAGCCTGAAGACAGATTTCTACTGACAAAGCAGAGCAGTAAGTAGAATAGCAGTGATGCTGTTCTGAAAAAAAGAAAAAAACAGACAGTGGCATTTTATTTTTTTTTTATGTTTGCAGGATATCTCTTCAACTTCTAATGCCTTCAAGTATTATATTTTGCACATAGATCCCTTGAAGGAGGCATAAATGAACCCTAGATCTAATCCTTTCTACACAGCTGGCACGATATTTTGTAATCAGCTTTTTTACATAGTGAAAATAAAGCAAAGATCTACTGGCAGTTGAAGGCACTCAGTGCTAGGAAACAGAATCACAGAATCACGCAGGTTGGAAAAGCCCCTCAGGATCACCAAGTCCAGCCTATAACCCTACTCTACAAGACTCACCCTAAACCATATCCCTAAGCACCACATCCAAACCACCCTTAAACACATCCAAGGATGGTGACTCCCCCACCTCCCTGGGCAGCTCATTCCAGGGCCTGACCACTCTCTCCCTGAAAAACTTTTTCCTAATATCCAATCTAAACCTACCCACAGGCTCTCAGATTTTCCTTAATTTGGATATTAATTTTGGTTCACTGCCTTATAAGAGTATTTCAGGTACTTCCTAAGTACATTCCACCTGTTTCACCACAGTGACCAACCTCAGGTCACTACAGACACAGATATGCCCTGGCAGCACAAACAAGTGATATGAAGGAATAGGACCTGTGTCAGTATAAGTCATTGACTGTTCCCTTTCATGGGTAAAGTCCAACAGGAAAACGCTGGAAAAATTTGTGTGGCTGGGCAAGTCTTGATCCACAGGGTATGTGGCTTATGTGCTGCCATATAGCCATCTCTTTCTAGTGCCCTTCTCTCCAGACCACAGCTACACCACCTCTCTTCCCTGCTCCTTTTCACCCAGATGCCTTTGACATATGCAGTCTCAGCTCTGAGGTAACCACCAAGCCACCCTCTGGCTGCCCTGTGGTGAAGCATGGGGCAGGTTTTGCAAAGCATGCGGCAGATTTTGTGCAGCGGCTTCATGGTTTGTTTCCCCCTAACCCTGGGTCTCAGCCCCTGCAGTATTTCCCTGCCCTTTCCACATCCCTTTACATTTCATTGGGACTATCACATTGCCCTCATCACAAGCTTCAGAGCCTTCCCATAGACATGGCACGAGGTTGTGTGCAGCAGTGGCCACAGCTGAACCTCCTTCCCTGCTATTTATCTGGTCCTGAACTTGCTCATTCACTAGCACACATGCCCCAAGGAGAGCAGGGAAGGTGAGTGTTCAGCTTGGCTTGTCACCTGGCATTTTGATGGTTTCTTTGATGTCAGAGCATGAGAAAGCAGTGGTCTCAATCCACCCTCATTTAGGGACCCTCTGTTTACTATACACTGAAGCTGTTACAAAGTTAACCTATTGCTCTTTGGACCAATATTCTGTAATGCACCAAATCTCTGCTTTGCAGATGCGTTTACCTGTGGGAACTGGTGAGGTGTTTCAGGCAATATTCAATTCAGAGAGAGGCTGATTCCTGCTCTCTAAGTCCAGAAAGACCTCATCAGCCTTGAGGAGCAAGCGCTGTCCTCCAGGCCTTTTTTTCTTGGTGTGTATAAGGTTCTTTAAACTTCAAATTTAGGTATCTCTCCTAATTAATGATCATTTCACACTTTCTTAAAAAGCCATTGGATTTTGATTATCCAGCAAATAAAGATGGATTCATTTTCTCCTCTGGGCACATATTTCCTCTGTCTCCTTAGCAGTCGATTGAGTAGATGAATAATAGTCAGAGCACTAACAGCCTGCCTAGGAAAGGCAATGCCAGCCTAGTCACCAAGAGAACTTCACTGACATTAAGCATCTAGCAAATCTGGTCACCCAAAGGCAGAGAGAAGCTGCATCAGTGTACCCTGTTACAGAGAACCCTGATGTCTTCCCTGTAGCTGGTGCCTTGAGAGCACAGCATGCAGCCTTTCTGTGCCATAGACACAGATTTTATTGTGGAAGATGTATAAGAGGGAAACAAACAACATAGTACTGCTTCTCCTCAGCCAAGCATGGAAATATTCACCTTTGGAGTCAGCTCCACTGAAGTTGATGAGGTGGCTCTAGCCTAGCATAAGGATAGAAATCTGTGAGTGAATGTGATGCCTTCAATTTATTCTTACCCCTGAGATGTGCGTTTCAACTGCACTCCAGGACACAGCCAGGGAAGGAGAAGTCCCTCAAATATTTTTCTATTCTCAGGACAGTGTTTAGGATACATATATGTGGAAATGGTGGATGAATGACCGTATGTCATCTTGATACATGGTATTCATAGAATCATAGAATGGTAAGGTTGGAAGGGACCTCTAAGACCATCCAGTTCCAACCCTCTGCCACAGGCAGGGACACTTCCCACTAGAACAGGTCACTCAAGGCCTCATCCAACCTGGCCTTGAACACCTCCAGGGAGGGAACAGCCACAACCCCCCTGGACAACCTATGCCAGTGCCTCACCACCCTCACTGCAAACAACGTCTTCCTAACATCCAGTTTCAATGTACCCTCTGCCAGTTCAAACCCATTGTCCCTTGTCCTGTCATTGCAAGACCTTGTCAGTAGTCCCTCCCCAGCCTTCCCGTAGGCCCCCATCAGATACTGGAAGGCTACTCTAAGGTCTCCTGGAACCCTTCTCTTCACCAGGCTGCAGAGCCCCAACTCTCTCAGCCTGTTCTCATAGGAGGGCTGCTGCAGCCCTCTGAGCATCTTTGCAGCCTCCTTTGGACCCTCTCCAACAGTTCCATGCTCTTCCTGTGCTGGGGCCTCCAGAACTGTGTACAGTACTTCAGATGTGGTCTGATGAGAGCAAAGAGGGAGAATCCCCTCCCTTGACCTGCTGGCCACGCCGCTCTTGATACAGCCCAGGACTGCATTATTGTGCCTTATTAAAATATTGCCAGTGTAGAAAATTTACTGCCATGCTTTGCAATGAGGTGCTCAGTTCAGAGGAACAGCTGAAGAAAGGAAAGCTTTCAGCAAGATTCACTTTCAAATCCTTTTGGCTTTGGAGTGTTTTAAAGCGTTGTATGTATTAAGTGTAAACAGATCCCCCTACATATAACCAAACTGACATCAAGAGCTGCTGAACTTGCTTCCACCGCACTTAAAGCAACCCTTCAGCTTTTACAGGGATAAAAGGTGTTTTTATCACTAGCTTCAGGCCAGATCTGAATGCTAAACTCTTCAAATACAGCAAAGCCTATGCAGTCACTCAACAAGCAAAATATTTTTTAACACATTTTGGGATCTCTTTTATTGTTCAGTTCTGGGTTTTGGATTGTAAGAGAAAATGCCCAGAGTTTTTTATGAGGAGTCAATGACTGGCAGAAGTTTTGTTGCCAGTGGCACACATCTCTCCAAGTATAATAAAATTTCAGAAACCAAATTCTGTGACAAATCTCTTTGGGAAGCTCAATGATTCTGTATTATTACCATGAGCAGGACCCACATCACTCAGGAGTATGAGTGAATGCCTGACGTTGCTTGTTTTATTGCCAGAAGGAGGATGGTTGGCAGGCTCCAGAAGCCACGAATCTACCTCTTCTCACCACAAAACGAGCTGCTGCATCTGATAACACTGAATCTAAATAGAAAAATTACACAGGAAGACACCCAAACCAGTTATTCGAGTCAGAAGGGGAAGGGAAGTAGAAGGTCCAGAAGATTGATGACATCTTCAAGGACAGGCAGGTCTCTGGAAGCACAGATGTGTCACAGAGGAAGAATGAAATGAGCAGTCACTTGATGTCTTGTCCTGCTCCAAATCCCCAAAGCAATATTGCCATTCTGGGATAAGTGTCAGCCCAGAGCACCAGGAGTTTGATAGTTTTGAATAACTTAGAGGTCTCATTTTCCACTATTTTCAGAGCATGCTGATTCTATTTAAAGGCAGAAAGCACAATGATTAGCTCTTTGAGTCCTATATTTTGTCTGGGTGGTTTGGTCTCGCCTGCAGAAATATGATCTCTGCTTTCTTCAACAAATAGCATAAATTTTGCCCTGAAAAAATTTACTCCTCCAGTGACTCATTCCTTTATTTCTGTGTAGCTGCTGATCTGATGAAGACAGCTTTAGGTGCTATTAGATCAATGTGCCAAGGGCCACCTTGTTTTCCCCAAGACGACCTCAGCCTGACATTTAGCTGACATATCCAACAAGTTAGTCCACCAAAGGCCAGGGAAGTTTTCCTTGTGCTGCTGTCACTGAGGTGACTCTTCACTTGGATTTAAAATATTTGCTTTTGTTGCTCATGAATAGCAAATCGATGATCACCTTGGCAATGGCAGCATTGCCTCAAGATTTGGAAAGGTGTGAGGTAATATTTTCTCAAAGTTTTTTAACAGTATTGGTTTTGTGAGTGCTTTCCACTAGGGAAGAATGGAAGAAGGCAAATCTGTGACAGGACAAGAAGCATTTACCTTCTGTACTGGAGTCAGCAGAGTTAGTCTTACTTAGTCTTATCACTAAAGGGCACAGAGCTCTTTCCCATTTGTTTTTCTCTACTTTCATAGTTCCTTAGCCCCCCACCGAGCTCTCCTGCAGCCTCACTCTTCTCCCTACCCACCCTGAGGCCATGCTCCAGTGCCTGGTAGGCTTCTCTGTTCCCCTAGCCCTGCCTGTCCGAGCAGCAGCTGTTGGGCCAGCAGATGCCTTCCAGACCTCTGAATGCCTTCTCCCCAGCCACAGCCATGCTGGCCAGGGGCCAGGAGCTGCTGTCACCATCAGGCCCAGAGAAGAGGAGGCACACTCCCTGTGCCACATGCAGCCCAGAGTGGTGCAGGGTGGGACAGGGATGCCGCAGAGGCAGGAGCTGGCCGCCCACTTGTGCCGGTGGTGGAGCAGCCTCCCTCTGAGATGTTCCTCCTGCTCTATTTCTGTTCTCAGTTCCTTTGTTCACATGGCTCACTTCAAGGACCCTGAACTACAACTGCTGCTTTTAATTTGGTTTGTTTCACTGCAAATAAAAGTGGCAGCAAATTGTGCTTTTCCTGGCTTGCAGCTGGATGCAGACTTCTGTACCACTGAGGGGTGGGTAAGATATACAGCCCAAAGTGCCATATAAACTTTCAGACCTGACCTTTCAAATCTCTGTAGCACCAGTTTATGTGCATATACAGTCCTCTGGTTGGCATTGGTGAAGCATGGGAACAGGCTCCCCAGGGAAGTGGTGGAGTTGCCATCCCCAGAGGTGTTAGGAAAAAAACCTGTGTAGACCTGGCACTTCAGGACATGGTTTAGTGCCCATGGTGGTGTTGGGCTGATGGTTGGACTTGATGACCTTAGAGGCCTTTCCCAACCTTTATGATTCTATGATCCTATGTTTCTATACCCTACTAGGGATCTCTTCCCTTGCCATCCCTAGAATTGGTTCATGTAATTCCCTCACATCCAAAGATTCAGACCAGAGAGCTGACAAACTCCACACAGCCTTTCCCTGGGACATATTGTTCCCTGGAACAATATGAAAGAGATATTAGGAGAAGAATTCTGGAATATGTCAGAACAAATTAGATGTTCAGCCTTTAGAGTGAGTTTTCACTTTTTTATTTTGTCCTTACCACAACAGGAGTGTGCATCTTTTGTTATCACCAGGCTCAAATGTCAAATCCTCATTGCAGAAACAAATTAATTTCCCCCCTTTTTTTCAGTAGGCAATCTCTTGGATGTATTTTCTTCTACATTCAGGTATCTTTCTGGATGCATTGATGCCACCACTTGAAGAAGGTCTTTTCAGGGTGGTGTGTGTTTTTGTGTTCTGCAACAAGAAAGCTAAACATTATGAAACTACAGTTTTGTCTGCATCATTCCACCTGCCTACCAAACATCACCAGGTGCAAAGATGGGGTGATAGATGCTTCTAAGGCACTGGCAGGGAGTGAGAGAGAAGCTGTTTGGTGCTTAGTGACACCAAGACAGACCTCAACCATGTCACTGCTGTGCCTGCTGCCAGCTGGAGAAAGAGACTTCAAGTCCTCAGTGCTGGCAGTTGCTAACAGGACTGGGAGAGGAAGAGGAAAAGAACTTGAAGAATAGCTGAAAGTAGCATACCAAGAGACTTGCCAAAGTACACAATGAGCACTATCAGTAGCACTCCTACCCCAATAAGTGTTTACATATTTATTTTGAGATACAGTATGGGAAGTACTGCATGGGCTTGGGAACTTATCACTGAGTAAGTACAGCTTGGGCTGTACTGGAGAAACACCAGGTGATGATGGCTCCAAAGCACTACCTCTTGTATTTCTGATTAATAGCTACTTCACCATGGCAGGTTTGTGCTGTTGAAACACATCTTCATTACTCTGGTGGCAGCGTGCTCAGGAACTGTAGAAAGCAAAAGTGGGTTGGGAAATCCCTACGAGTTTTACCCTGAGATGGTTGGAGGTCACAGATGGGTTGTTTTGTTTTTTGTTGTTTTTTTCTTCCTGAGGAAAGGATGACATTGTCTAGAAGGAAAAATATCATCCATACCAGATCCAGGGTGAAAACCCCACACCACACAGTGTGCTTGGGGAGATAAACCACAGGATAAATGCAGGAACTGGAGCAGATGACATTACAAAACTTAGAGCAAATTATCTTTGAAGTTTCACTCATCCAATCAGCCAATCTGAGACTTTCCTGTGCCTCTCAAAAAAAAAAAAAAAAAAGCAAAATCAGACATAATCTCATTATTTCACAAAGCAGACAGATTTGATTTGCAGCATATTCATTATTCTCAGCTCCCTATTTCCCTCAAAAATCAATATTCATAATATTCAAAAGCACAGTTGTAAGGAAGCACAGTTTGTTTCTACATGAATCTAAGGTTAAAAAAAGCAAAGCAAGGTGGTGTATGCTACAGGCAGCTCAGGTCAACAAGCCCTCTGCAGTCTTCTCTTGCTAAAGAATGGGCAAACCCATCAACCACACACCCTATCCAGCCATCAAAAAGAACGTAAAAGATGCCCACCAGCTAGAAGAGAGAAAAAAAAATCTCTGTTACATTCCATCTTATGGATCATTTCTTTTAAAAAAACAGGGTTCTACTTTGCTTCAGTTTAGTCATCCACCTAAGGATCCCATGCCAAAAGAGTAGCAGATTCTGCCCAGGCCTTTGAAGGCAGCATGCAGGTGGATTGCAAAGGGTGCCTGGTCAGCCCCTGCTCAGCTCAGTGATCAATTGCTTTTCCATACCAGCAACTGTGCCCAGCACCTGGAGCTGAAAGAGGACCATGGCACTATGAAACAGCAGGTGCTCACCTTGGGCACTACTGGACATGGATCCTGTGACAGAGTGAGACAGAAAACATCTAGGGAAGGAGCAAACAGATTAGGGCAGGGGAGTGTTGCAGCTTGTATGACTTGTCTAACAGTTTCCCTGCAGGTAGAAGTAACCCGCGTGATGGAGATGGTGATAGAAGGATAGTCTGGGCAGCTGGATTTGGAAGGAAGGGGAGTGTCAAGTGTTTTGCTGAACTCAAACTTTAGGACTGTGTCAGGCCAGGGAGCATGTGTGTGTTGGATGAGTGTCTGGAAGGAGGAAAACACGTCACTGAATTAGCGCTCTGGTCAGTTATGTGCCAGAGTTGTAAGTGAGGATCTGGGAGGTGACAAAGGATAGTGACAACTGTGCAGAGGACTGCCCATTAAGTAGTGCAGAGAGCCTCACTCCTTGCTCCCCATCTTGTCCCTGTCCATTCAGTTCACCCTGGGCACCCGAGGGCAGAGGTGCTGCTTAAAATCCACAGCACCCTGTTGCTAGCTGCTTGGTTTTTCCACCCTTCCTCATGGAATAAACCACTACCTGGGGGCCAGCTCTGGGTCCCCTGGGCACAGCCACAGGCCTGCTGACACTGGCACAGGCAGTTTTTCCACCACGCCAGCCTGGGAGCTGCCTGGGGTCTGCGGCGTAGCCGGCCCCCAGCTGCCACTGCCTGCTGCCTGCTGCTCAGCTGTCCCATGCAGCAGCCCCAGGGCTTGGGTTACAGGGCAGTTTCTAACTTTGTGCCTGTCCCAAGGCATCAGGGCAGAGGCACATGATTTGTAATTTATGAGGACACCCATAGAGCTGTCACTTTCAAGGCAGGTGTTGAGAAACTGGCAAGCAGCCCAAGCAAAGAAAAAGACTGACCTCACCCCGAAATAATGGTGGCCAACATGGTCACAGGACAGAGAGCATTGACATAAGCGGGCTTTAAAAATAACTAGGTCATCCCGCTCGACTAGCTCACTGTCTTATACAAAGAGGCAATGAGGTACCAATTTATAGGAAAAGCAGGATGGTAAGCAGCTATTCAAGGGGTTGACTAATGTGTAGCATTTTGAGTCATCATTTTATTAAGCCTTTTTAATTCTCCTACCCAAGCCCGGTTTGACGTCACACCACGAGACACAGCATCAGAGTTTCAACGTCCCTGCACGGCGCTGGCACCAGACGCTGAGCACCCATGACTGTAGAGTGGTCGCTGCCCTGTGTTGTGGCTGCAGCCACCTCACCTTGAACTCAAATCACAGCAAAAACCTAAAATGGCTATTGTAGGTCTCTTCCAGCTGAACTGTTCTGCTTCTGAAAATGAAGCGAAAGCCACAAACAGGTAAATATTTTGTTGCAGAGGAAAGTCTCTGAATATGTGTTAATTGAACCTGGCCTTAGGAAAACAGCAGAGGAAATCCAGAGAGGAAATGACTGTTTTTCTACCTAATCCAGACTTTGGAAAAAATCTTAAAGCTGACTGTTCTCCATTCAGATCTGAGCTGGGGCTGAGTGCTTTCAAGCAAGTGTTATTTTGCAAAACACACTTCACACCTCAGGACATTTTGTTGTAATTCCTAAGAGAAGAGAAACAGGATTTGGTTTAGCCAGAAACATCAAATAGTTTCCATGGTTATGAGAGTTACTAGAAGCCAATAGTGACTTAGATTTTGACATCCACATCCATAACACACCTATCCCTGGCTTTACAGCACCAGTTTAATTCTGCACACAGCTGAAGAGCACTCACTGCTTTTCCTGCCCTCTCCAGCTCACTTTGTCATTTGAGAGGGAGAAAGATTTCCCTATAGAAACCTCTTTTACAGTAAGTCTTTCATACTACCTGAATGGTGCAAGGGGAAAGGACAAGAACAGGGACTAGACACTGACTGCTATATCTCTGTGAGCACACAGGCACTGCATGCCCAGCAGCATGAGAGTTAAATCAGTGTATAAGTTAGCTCTACTGCTTCTGTCAGCGGTGTAAGTTCCCAGTAAACTCTTCCTGACTTTTGCATCCCAAAGGAAAACCGCCCCTCAGCAAGAGCAAACAGCACCCTTACATTTAGCTGAGCTGTTTTTCTCAGCCTGGAAAACACAAACAAATAGGATCAGTATGGAAAACACTTGCTTTTGCTTTGCCCAACTGTGCCCTCAGGTCAGCTGCTAATGTTTTGTCACATGGTGACCGTTGCTCATCTGCGTAACGAGGGAACTACCATAAAAAGTGCAGTGTTGCTGGCATTGAGCACTTGCCTAAATCAAGACACCAAGTTACCAGAGGTCAGTAGATAACTATTTCATGCTTGCTTATTTCCATACTCCCTCTAAACATACTCACAAATTTTCAGTTTTAAGCTAACCCTTCGTGATGTCCAGAATGTCTTGTTCCAGAGAGGCACCTGCTCTGCTTGCTTCTCCTGTTGAGTCTGAGCTTTCTTAGCTCCTCACTCAGGTAAAGAGCAATGCTGTGTCCTCTGTATCACGTTCAGTCTACATCTGATCTTTTCATTGCAATTTACATCATGAGCATTTGTGAAAGGCTTCAGTAGCTCAATCCTGGAAGTGTCAAAGTGAATGGCAAAAAAACTTAAAACCAACCAGGAGAATAACAACTAGCATGCATTTTAATGGGTTTTGGGTTGTTCATTTGCTTGTTTAGGTGTTTTATTTGGGATTGGGGGCTTGGGTGAAAAATAAGAAAGGTATTTTGGTGAAAAACAGGAAAAGAAACCCCTGTTTCCAGCACCCATTTTGAAAGCCAGTCTTGAAAACAGTCTGTAAGCAGCCTGCAGCATTTCATGGCCAATTGTAATTGACAGGCCAATTAAAGAAGAAATACCCTCAACAAAGCAGATTCTGTGAGCCCAAACATCTTATCAAAGTGACAGGCCACCTAATTAGCTTCAAATGGAATTAGGAGCTTGCTCCTTGTTTCTTTTCCAGTAATATGGCCATCCTAATTATCCATCCTCTAGCTCATTCATTTGGACTGTAAACACCTTCCCAATACAATGGATCCCTTCCTAATCAGTGTACTGCAGTCTAGGTTTGAGAAAGCCATGGTGGCCATGCAGTTGTTCTAAGCTGATGCAACCTTCCTTGGTGTTTCCTCTACGACAACATAATTGAGAATTACATTGACCAGCTGAATTACAGTGATTCCCTAGGTACCTAGGAAAAAAATTGACCCTGGAAAAATGGCATTCCCAGGCATGTCAAAGAACTATTGTTGGTGCTGTAGAGCAACCATAGAGTAGACAAGGTAGTGACTGTGTAAAGTCAGTTTGCAATGTAGTCCACTTGCAAGATACTTTGCATGCTATCTGCCCAAGAAAGACTTTTTGGTTTTTCTAAATGTTTTTTGCCCACTGTTGTAGTTTTTCGCTTGGTGTGGGTTACATTTAGAGAAAGGAAACAAAATCAGGCTTTGATAGCTCAGCTAAAACAACTCCTGCTAAGTGTTCTTGTGGCAAGAAACAGAATGAAACAAGGCATTCAGACAATATTAAAGATAAAATCTCAGCTGTTTCTCAAAGTTATTGACACATCCTGCTATGAGGACAGGCTGAGAGAGTTAGGGCTCTGCAGCCTGGAGATGAGAAGCCTTGTAGTAGCCTTCCAGTATCTGAAGGGGGCTACAGAAAGGCTGCGGAGGGACTATTGACAAGTTCTTGTAATGCCAGGACAAGGGGCAATGGGTTTGAACTGGGAGAGGGGAGATTGAAACTGGGCGTTAGGAAGTTGTTTGCAGTGAGGGTGGTGAGACACTGGCACAGGTTGCCCAGGGAGGTTGTGGCTGCTCCCTCCCTGGAGGTGTTCAAGGCCAGGTTGGAGGAGGCCTTGAGTGACCTGTTCTAGTGGGAGGTGTCCCTGCCTATGGCAGGGGATTGGAACTGGATGAGCTTTGAGGTCTCTTCCAACCTTACCATTCTATGATTCTATGATTCTATGATTTGATGGTGATGATAATGTAAGCACAGGAAGATCAAATGTTACACATAGTATCTATCACTCCAAGGCTCCATGACACATTTTTTTTTTTACCAAGCATAAATGACTTTCCCAGATAATATCCATCTGCCTGTAATTTTATCACCTGGTTGATATTATTCACCTGTTGAATAATAAAAGCAATATGAATGGGCTGTTAAATTGTAATATTTGGCTTACAGCTGGATATATAATTTTACCCTGTATGTGCACCTAAAAGACCCTGCCTCCTTAAGTAAAGTGGAAGAAGAAATATCCTTGACTTTCTCTAGACTTGTGCTGCTAAATTACTTAACAAAAAGTGACTCTAACTAGTCAGAATTTTGTAAATAGAAAACATTTGGCAAGATCATATCAGTGAAAACATCCAAGGGAGTAGTCTGCTAACTCATTCTCATGATACTGATCCACAGCCAGGAAAACCACCCACAGATACTTCTGGGGACAGTGGGCATGAAGTCCCTTCAGGCACAACCTCATCATTTACCCGTTGAGGTGTTAAGTAGAGCAAGACTGAACTTGACACTTCCAGCACTCATTGAACATTTCTTTATCTCATGTCCAGGCAGAGGAGTGGCAGAGGTGTGAAATTCAGTTTGGACTGCTTCCCTAAGGGATCAAAAATCAGTTCTGCGCAAGTTCACTTTAAAAAGCATATTGATAACAGCTCAGTTTTACTAAAGCTGATCACAGTTATGAGTCAACAGTACATCTCCCAGGCAGGTGAGATCACATGTTGGAGTCTTGTACCAGGCTAACTAAACATAAATAACCTCCAAACAACAGCCAGAGTTGCTGGGCAGCTACTTGAAGCTTTACAGTTATCTTTGTTATGATACAGGTTAAGAAGGTTGCGTGTTTGAAGGTAACCTACCAGCAGACATCTTGATTAGGTATTTCCAGGCTGACATCACCCACACATTTCACTTCCCAATAATTAATTCTCTGCAGGATGCGTATTGTTGCAGCCACACAAAAGCTTTCCTTATGATTCTGACACTCTCTTTAAGACTGTCCTAATTTTTGAAAGGAGGAATTCCAGCAAAAATATAGATTCGTCACTCAAAGAGCAAGAGGTTTGATTTTAGGAGAGCAAAATATTTTTAAGCAAAGATGCTCACAGAAGAAAGATTTTGTTTGGTGAAAACAGTAAGGTAATTCTAGAACTGTCAGGCAGAAGAGTGTCTGAATTATTTTACAGCTGTGTGTGCCACTTTTTAGCTGTATGCTGCTATAGTGTTTATGCACTGTGGGTGCATTGATTAAAGCTTATTGTACAAAAGTGAAAACATAACCTAGTCCATGATGATTCTTCTCTTCCACATCTAATTGGCTGAGCATGTTAGTGGCAAGACAGGAACAGTACATCTGCTTTAAAGGAAACAGCCCTCCTTGTTCCTAAACATCTGTCCTTGCTACACGTGTAGTCAATGAAACAGCAACACTGGGTTTGATCCCAGAGCAGGTTGCAAATGTCTTCTGTAGCACTGCACCTATAAATGTCTCCATCTTTCCCAGCACAGCCTGTGGTGCCCTCAGTTTGTGCTTAAGACTTCCCAGCATACCCAGTTCCCTACTCCCTCTCATAATCACTGAAGCAGCTTAGCCACCAGGGAACGATCTTATGGATGTGCTTTGCAGCATGAAAATTCCTCTGCTGGTCTATCATATTTTTTCCCTACTTTCCAGCCCCCACCCCCATCTTTGCAATCAGGGATATTTCCAGCTCAGATATTATTAGGAGAAGGATAAGACATAAATATCAAAGGTACCATACACCAAGCTAGATCCAGAAAACTTTCGCAATACCATGCAAGTGTCTTCCAACGAGCTGAGTGGGCAAGAAAATAATGAATCTGATCCATGCACAGCAGTTGGCCTGGAATGACTCATTACCTAGAGGCAAGCACAGGATCCAACTGACTAAATCTTCATGGCATCCCACAAGCCCACACTTCTCTTAGTCTTCAGTCTTCACTCAGTAATGTCTGCAGTTCTTCAGGGCTGCATCAAGGGACTGTCTCTATTCCCTCACTCTTTCTCCTTTCCCTTCACCGCTCTGAAGTTTAAAGGTTTTCTTTTTGCTGGTCAAGGGAATTCTTCTATCCTATCTATTTTTTTTGAGACTACTTTGTCTGTTTCAGTGTATTCAAGGTCCTCTGTGTCTGGCTCTGCAGGGTACTCAGTAACCTGAATTAGTTTGACACTGTTGCAGTGGGTGTTCATACCAAGTTTGACTCAGAGTTACTCAGTGACAAAGGCGAATCTTGTAGAGTTAAGGTGAATCTTAGAGAGTAGAGTTATAGGCTGGACTTGGTGATCCTGAGGGTCTTTTCCAACCTGCATGTTGCTTTCTGTGATTCTGTGAAATGAATTGAGCATATTTTCAAATATTAAGGATTATTGATTACACTCAACTGAATATTTGGATTCTGGCCAGGAAGTACACACAGAGGTGCCGCTGCTTACTTTCCCCAATTCAGAAATTATTCAGATATTCATAGTTTAGATGCTCATGGATGTTTGGATGTTCAAAGTGCTCAGATGGTGGAATGTTCAGAATAAGGCTGAGAAACCTGCAGTATGTGGAGATATTTTCCTTCCTTAAAATGCCTTCTCTTTCACCAGCTATAATAATCTGTGCTATCCTTCCACAGCAAACTCTGCCCAAGATGCTGTTACTCTGTTAACACCTGCTACATCCCTAAGGACTGAGTAAGGGTAAGCTGTTGGCAGTTCTAATGCAACAAACTTTGCTTATTAAAGTTCATTTCATTAAGGAACTGTTTAAAAAAGATGTTTTGTTTCCTGTGGGAATCAAATCACAGAGACTCATTCAGTGAGTTGGGTAGAAAAAAAATGCAACATGCTTCCTCAGAAATCCAACAGCCTAAAGCACTGCTAGAAACACTCTGGTAGAGAAGATTTTGAGATTTTTTTTTTTTTTTAAATTCATAAATATCTGAACTGAGTTTAAGAAGAGAATCCATAATCTCTGGGAAGGAAGGCCTGGGAGGACAAAATGGAATGGATATCTCTCAGTGGAGAACTTGTAAGCTCACATTTCACAACCCTGTCTGTTCCCATTAGTTCCAGTTGCTAGAGGGTTTCAATGGACTTCTCATTAAATGTTCCATTTAGCTCCCTACCCCCACACCTTTTATGCAACCTTGCTCCTCAGAGGACAACTTGGTCTGAAGCAAATATGACTTGCATACAAATTGTGTTTTGAGACAGTCACACAAGCTACGTTTTGTAGGCTAAAATGAGGAGAAAAGTAATAAAGATCTCACCAACTAAGACCATCCATAAGCTAAACACAAAGACACCACAAGAACTTGATTTAGAGAAATAATAGGAGAGGGGTTTGGAATGGGAAACATCCTATAGATGTGAAATAACATATGTTGGAATTATTTATTATTTCTCCAAGTATAAAAAGCCCTTCTATTTGGTGAAAACCTTTTTAAAAGCTCAGAGCACAATGATATGAGTTCTCTGGTTCTGTGTTCATTACTAGAAGCATTTAACTAAGTGGTTAGTTCCCTACCTAGTCAAAAAAAGCCCTTCCTTAAGTGCAGATGAATATAGGGATACTTAAACATGTGGTTAGATCCTCCTCTGAATTACAACTCACCTTTTTAAATCTAAACAAGCAGATCTTTAGAGTTCATTTTGCAGAGAAGCAATTAGATGTCATCTCCTCTTGTCACCTAACAAGTAGAAAAGGTAGGCTTCAGTTTGGTTAACACCAAATGAGCCAAAGCTGTCATCAACAGCCAACAGGTTGGCATGGTCTGGCTGGGAATGACCTGCTCTGGTCTCAGCATTTTGCTGCAAGCCTTTTACCTGCAAATCCAGGGTGTGGGTGAGGCCAGCAGCCTCAACAGTGGTCAGCAGCTGCTGCCTCATATGGCTGCACCCCAGCAGGGAAAACAAGCTGGTGGTCTCAAACCAGATAGTTGTGCATGGCAAAAATCTCCAGTACTATCCAACGCCCTCGATGGTAGAAATCATGACAGAAAGAATCAGGACCAAAGTAAAAAGGGAATTACATCAGCCAGTGCAGGGCCTCACTCTGATTGAAACGGGTGGGAGAAGCATAAAGGGAAAAGTTTCTGGAGCAAGTTATGCAAATTAGTCAGCCTGGTAGGAACTGGTGACAGTGTCCAAACTGACATTTAGATACTAAGCATCCAGAGAAAACCCAAGATATGTTTCTAGACAAAACAAGAAAGAAGCAGAACTCAGCACAATTTACAGGCAACCTGGAGATACCAAACAGTCCCTAACTGATTCTGAGATATGGCTGCAAAAATAACCTGGCCCTGTTTTGGGTTGGTTTTTAATCTTGAAAAAATGTCCTTTAAGGTTCATCTTGTGGAGAAGCCAATAGCTGTCATCATCTCCTATCACCTAATGAGTGGAGAGGGGAACCCAGGGAACTAGCAGCAAATGCAGCATCTAGAAATGAAAATTCAGGACCACTAACTCTCATCCCCACTGAAGGCTTGTCACTGAAACCACAACTACAGCCAAACTCCAATTCATAGTCACTTTTGCCTCCATACACCAGATGGCAAAGTTATGGAAGGAGGAAGCAGCAGCAAAATTCCCTTCCCAGCCAACAGCCAAATCTGGTCGAAAGAACAAAATATTTGTGGCTGATGGTGCAGGGACAGTCGAAAGATGGAAAATATCAGGTATCAGACAACCCTGGAAGCTCTTCTCCTCTAGCTGAAAGGCATGTTGCCACACACATTCCCAGCCACCACTAATTCATTGCTTGCAGACCTGCCCCCTTTCCCTAAAAATGACAGATGCTGGTGCTCTGACACCGGCCTGCCAAGATGCATCCCCCCTCCATCCCAGCCCTGCCGGAGGCTGGCCGGCATGGTGAGTTAAGCCTAAGATTCTCAGGATTCCCCACAACATAACAGCAATGCTTGGGAGAGTTTCTGCAGCTTGTTATGGGGGATGCCATGCATGGTTACTAGAGGGTATATTTTCATTTAGTCTGAATGCTTGGCACCCTCAGACCGTAAACAGAAGACTAGGTAGAAATAGATGGAATCGTTTACTTGCACTCCCAGTGATGAAAATGATTAGCCAATTAACTTTACTAATACACAGCATCTTGTGAGAAGATGAGATGTCAACAAGTGAAGCTAGCCTCCAGATTGTGTCAAAAAGAGCAAGCCCATTGGCTTTTAGGCTGATTTATGGGGAACTATGACAAGCATGCAAATTATGAGAGTTCCCTTTTATGTTTACATTTGTGCATTTTTCTTTGGCTATTTCTGTTGATAGGCAGATTAGTGCAGCTACTTAGAGTTTGATCTCATTGACAGGAGAACATTCAGCCTGGAGAGACATCCTGCAGCCCCAACTTCCTCTGCTGCAACAGTCTGCGGGGACCATGTTGGTAAATATTTCCAAGGGGAAAATGGCAGCTAAAATTAGCCATGATGACATTACAGGGATCATTGCGGGGGGGAAAGCCTAGATGAAAAAAAAAGGTTTATAACATGAGACAAGTTCAATTAGTTATTCAGTTCATTTAAGCAGTCCAGCTGGACAGTTATAGACAGCTACTAATTCCATTACATAACCACGAAGCAATGTCCTTGTGAACTTCTATTTGTGTATCTGTCCAGGGTCTTCGAATCACTTCTCAGTTCACTTGTTAAATCCACCCCCTCCTATTGTATTGAATTGCTCCTGTGCTATGATCCTGAATGTGTTGTCCACACTACGTAATGTAATCTCTTCCCAGCTCAAGCCTCCCAGGTGCTTTCTTCATCTGAATGGACAGCTCAGATACTGAACATGGTATGGTTGTGAACAGCCTGAACCAGAGGTTTCCCACGTTGCCCAGGGAGGTTGTGGCTGCTCCCTCCCTGGAGGTGTTCAAGGCCAGGTTGGACAAGGCCTTGAGTGACCTGTTCTAGTGGGAGGTGTCCCTGCCTATGGCAGGGGATCGGAACTGGATGAACTTTGAGGTCCCATCCAACTTTACCATTCTATGATTTATTTTATTTACATCCTCTTCTGCACACTTAGACACTCCTGTGTTGTTTTAGTCTCTCTGTACTAATCTGCTGCTCTCTATCAAAGGAAGTGGGCTCTTACAGATTGCAGTTAAGCAACAGGGTTCTGTCAACGACATCCAGCTGAGTGAAACTGTGTCAAGGGTTAGGGCTGGGTCAGCAGTTAGACAAATGACAGATGCTCTCTAGGAACCCCTCTCCCTTTCTCAAAGGAAAGAGAAAAGGAATAATGGCAAGAGATTGATGGAATGGGAAACTAAAACCAGCTTTGTTTAAAATAAAAAGAATAAAATTAAGTATATACAGATATATACAAAACCAATATTGAACCCAATCCCCCTAATGGCAATTACATCACCAACACCACCAATACTGTGATGCTGTTTAAAATCATCACACCTTGTCTTGTTACAACAGGCCTTGCTTTAATGATTGTCCCCATCTTTAGCCATGTTGCATAGTGAGTGGCCCAAAACTGAAGACAATATTTGTGGTGCAGCCTCTCTAGTACTGAGTAGAGGGTGAATCAAAGATTGATCCTACTCTACAAATAAACCAGCCATTGGCAGGATAATATAATTTACATATCTCCCTCCTTTTCTTAATAGAAAGGAAGAAAACATGAGTAAAGTCTTCAGTTATGAGAAGGACTGGGCCTTATCTGCTGTCATGAATATCTGGATGGGTCTGAAATTGTGTCAGGGGAAGTTTAGGTTGGATATGAGGAAAAAGAGCGGTCAGGGATTGGAACAGGATGCCCAAGGAGGTGGTGGAGTCCTCTCCCTGGAGTTGTTCAAAAACATGTAGACATTGCACTTTGGGACATGGTTGACTGGGAATGGTGGTGTTTGGTTGATGGCTGGACTGGAGGATCTTAAAGGCCATCTTCAGTCTTAACGATTCTGTGATCCTGTGTGTGCATGCATACTGCTTTGATGGCAGCAAAACCTCTCTACTGCACATATCCTTCTAGGGGAAAAGAATAAATGTGGGATAAGTATTAATTGCATTGCATAAGGTACTGGGATAGTCTAGTAATGAACATGGTAACTGAATATATATGGAGCAGAGCTGAATTTTAGCACAATACCTCTGAACTGGAATTTGTGTAATCAAACTCTGTAAAACATGCTCAGACTTGCTTGCTGCTAAGAATAGCGCCAATTGGAACATAAAGCAAACTATACTGATTTCTATGTGTGCTGTGGCTGAGGTCATGCTGATGGCTGTTTTAACAGGGCAAGTGTGGCAGGCAGTGTTGCTCATTATGGATCCAGCACAACAAAATATCTTAGCTTCAGGCATGGGATTTAGCCTTAAGGAACACTTGGCTGAATTGTGCTGGTTTGAGGCTAATTGGAATATTTTAATGAAAGAAATTAGATCATTGGTTGTGAAAGGAAAGTAATGATGAAGTCTATATCATTCATTGGTTTGCTGAAAGGGATAAAAAGCTAAAATGTGAATAGTTCTGTCACTTCTGCCTCAAAACCCTTGCTCCTTTCACTTCTCCTTCGCTCCACTCTAGTATCTTCTACTAACAGACAACAAGCAAGCTTTGCTGGTTGTTTTGGTTTCTGTCTGGGAAGGATGAGAGAGAGAGAGGGAAGCTTTGAGCCTCTTCTGGGCAGTTTCTTTATCCAGGAGAGAATTTGGGGTTTCTGTTTTAGTTCTTATTTGTACATAATTGTAAATACTCATAAATATATTGTGTATATATGCTTGTAAATATAGCTTTGCTGTAAATATAGCTTTATCTTACTTCCCAGCCNTAGGAAGAAGTTCTTCACAGCAAGAGTGATTGGCATTGGAATGGGCTGCCCAGGGAAGTGGTGGAGTCCCCATCCCTAGAGGTGTTTAAGAGGAGGCTGCATGAGGCACTTGCTGCCATGGGTTAATTAGGAGGGTTAGGTGACAGGTTGGACTTGAGGTCTTTTCCAACCTGGTTAATTCTGTGATTCTGTGTGTGTCTAAGTTGCTAACCTACCACCTGAATGAAGGCCTGGCACAACTAGTGCAAGAACCGAGGAAGTTTCAGAAGCATGAGACACACACTGGTACAAAACTGTAACTTTGCAGAACAGCAAGAGGCAGCTCTCCTCTTACAGAGGCAGCTGCTGCAGAAGCGCTGCCTCGTTTGCTGCCAGCAGCGCGCAAGGGGAGCGCGGCTGCGCGCCTGCCCCGCCGTTCAGCACGCGTGTAACGAGGGGGTGCGTGCCTGCCCAATCCTCCTGTCAGCAGATCTTCTCGGTTTTCACTTCTTCTTCGCTGCTTTGCAAACTCTTAGCTATTTTTTCCCGAGCCATAACACGGGGGCTCTTGGAGATTATTGCCATTCTCCCCCTGCCTGTCATACACCTTGCTTCCAAGTATGGTCACTATGAGGGGACTGTCGCTTGGAGCCTTTGTGGAAAATTAATGGCAGACAGGAAAGGGCAAAAAAGACAGGACAGATGGCTCTGTCACCACCACCAGCCTGATGCCATGAGAGAGCTTCAGTGCCTTTGCAAATGCCACTCTGTTCCGCAGACTTACTCTGAAGTTGATCCAACCCTTCCCTTGGCAGCTGTTTTTCTTCTTTTTTATAAGATTTTTCCTTGTACTTTGACTTCCCAGGTTCACTCGCAGAGTGAACGCAAAAGGTCAGGTTTTTTAAGTAGTGACTGGGTGCTGATGGTCTGAAATACTGTTTAACTATAAATGTATTGGCATCTTGCTAGAAGTGGTGTTGAATAGTGCTGTTAATAGGGCTTGTTTACTTGCTGGTTAAAGTCCAAATCAAGTCAGCTGAGACTTGAAGAGGCAATGACTAAACTTCTAATTTGGTGGGTGAACAGAGTGATGTCACCTCACTTTATTCTTCAAATGGCATTCTGTCTAGTTTCACTTTCACAGTGAAACACACACCCATAGTATATTGGGTGCACGTTGGAAGCATGAAGAGATGTGTCTCCTCCTGTGAGCAGCGCCAGACAAAGCGTGGTTCAGTTTGTCCTCATGCTCCTGTAAAAATATGATTAGGATTTTATGTGTTTAAAACACGATGAACTTCAGCAGGGTGAATAAATAGTGATGTGACACCAGGCCATGCAGTCAGAGTCTGCAGAGAGAAAGCTAATACCCTGTCCTCTGGAGAAGCAGGGCTCTAATCTCCACTTATGTCATTTCAGCCCATAGGACTGCAATTCTAAGGAGAAGCTCTGTGCTGCACTCACCCCAGAACAGTGCAACGTTAGGAGAGAATGACTCATGCAAGGAGCGTTTGCATGCAAAGACAGAGGTGTTTGCACTGCTTAGTTAGCTAGATGCAAGATTCAATGATTTTCTTTTCTACCGCTTTTGATACTGTAGAAGAACTTTTCCAGAGTTGGGCAAAATCAAAAAGCTGGAGAATTAGCCTGCTGACCAGAAGAGGTATTACTCTGGTGTGCTTTGGAATGGAACTATTTGTCTACATGTGGTAATGCATCACTGTCCCAAATCTGCAGACTGTGATCACTTGCTTAACGTGAAGAACTCTCTGAGATCTTGCACGTTCCCAGGAACATTAACAGGAATTCCGAGACAGAAGGCAAGAGACCACCCCACATGCCAGATTCTTACCATTCCTGTATCTCACTCTGAAAGGAAGGTACAGGCTGTTTCCTTCCTACCAGGTCTAGTCCCTGCTTGATGTCAGCTCTTCCCAAGATGATTTTGCACTGCACACCAACACTACTGAGTACTGGGAAGTACTCTAACAGCAACAGCTACAGAAACAGAATTCTCGCAGGAAGACAGCTAACACTCCAGCTACTGGAAGGGAAAGAAGTTTTTCTGTTGCTGTGAAGCAGGGTTTGGGTTTTACTGCCATCATAGCACTGTGTCGCTTAGTGATGTTGTTCTTTATACCAAAGCCTGCTATTCCACATGATCCAAGAGGTTTATTTTGTTTTCCTGAAATAACTCATCTTCAAGTCTGATTCAACAAAAAGTTATAATGTTAAACTTTGAATAAGAAATAAAGGTGCAATATAGGCAAAACCCCCCTCATTCTGTAGTGATGGATATGAAAATGAAATATTAAAAGAATTTACATGTTCTGCCTGGAAATGGACCTGACATGACTGTGCTTGCTGTGTGCTTTCTGACATTAATCCACATATCAGAGAAAATCACTTTGTGATAATCTTCAACAGGAGTAAGCTCTGGATTTATGAAAACAGAAGCTGAGCAGCAGGAATATCTAGGATAAGGCACTCTTCCTGTCTTAAAACAGTTGTTGGTAAGTTTCTTAGATTTACCTGAATAATTTTGTATTCCTCTAGTTTCTCTGAGCAAGAAGCTGTAGCTCAGTCACACCATTTCCAGCAGACCTCCCTTCTGCTTTGTGTTGAGACAGATTAGGATGGCAGTGAACTTTATCTCTGGGAGTTACAAAGCGAGATGGTGTGCAGTGACAATGTCACCTATGAGGTTAAAGAGGGAAAGGTGTAAGTCATTGTATACCAAAATGGTAGCCTTACCTTACTTGGGCTTCACTGGTGTGTCAGCACTCAATGCCATGAATAATAAACACCACTCAGTGGCAAAGCCTGCTGTAGACATCACTAGTGAATCTGTGGCAACCAAAACAGCTCCCAAACCCATTCATTTCCAGGTCTGGAAAGGTCTGTGTAAACTGCACACTATCTTATGTAAACTGCACACTATCTTGATTTTAAGCAGAGGATGAAAATAAAAAGAGTGCTAAGAAGGATGGAGAAACAAAAGTGCATTCCAGTCGTCACTCTTGGTAGAGGACATGCTGAATATGGGAGGTGCTGTGCTGCAGCCCTTCATGTAGGAGCTTTGAATTGAGTCATAGGTGCAATTTTGTGTCATATCAATTAAGCAAGCAGCTTCCACATTCCCTAAATTCACTGAGGGTCATCATCTTTGTCTTTTCCAGAATAACAAGCAATATCTGCCTTCCTTTCTTGGTATATATGCCCCATGATGTCCATTCTTCCCCCTTTTCATTTGTCTTGAAACTCTTCCCCACATATTACTCCTACTGTCTCTCTTTAACTGGTCAGGTATCCTGTTTTGCCCAGATGGATGACTTAGCTTTCTCAGGCCTGTCCTAGATGTGACATTTCTACTTGTTGTCCTTGCAGAATAAAAATAATGAAGTGTTGTCAATAAAAGCTAAGCACAAGACTTCGGGTTTGGAGATGGAAGATTTTGTTCATGTTTCCACCTGCTTGATATCACTTAGACATATCAAAATGCATCAGATAATTTCCTACTATTACATTTCCCTGCTATAATCCCCACAGGAAAGTTATGTCATGATGAATGGGAGGGGATTACGGAGTCCTCTGTAATCTCCACAGTAGGACAGATACTGTGGCACTCCTTAGCTTCTCTTTCCTATTCCAGAAGCATGGTCACCTTGGCCATGTTGTCATTCTGTGTCCCTTCTTTATATCACAACAAGTATATGTCACTGCCATGAGATCCCACTAGGCTGGTTGCAGAGGGAGTTTTAGGAATATCAGGTTCTTAGGCAATCCATAAAGCCTAACATGAGATTAGTTTTTCCAGGCTGCAAGCCTGAGTCAGGTGCTTGTTAGAGGGCAACTCAATATCTGCCAACTTAAGAGTGTATGTTTGAAAAACAAAGGTGTTAGAGTAAGCCTGGAGTTATGTGTACAAGCTTGGTCTGCAGCTCCTCTTCTTGGCGGTAAGCTTTGGTGCTGTGAAGAGCCTACATGTGACTTTAGTCATTTTGTCTGCTAGACAGACGAAGAAGATTTTCCCAGAAAGAGCACCAAATTTGAAGACAATTCTGTATCCCGGGATTGAATGGTGGTGGTAACTGCTCACTGGCAGTATGTGAAACATAAGCAGCGTATCAAGATTGTCTTGTCTAGGAAGAGACATTGGAAATGTGGAGGAAAAAAAACCCTTACCTCACACTTCCAGATGGGAAGAAAGGTTGTGCTCCCTGGATTGCAGACTGTAAGAGAATGCCTTCTGGAGCTACAACCACAGGAAACCAAGAAAAGCTCCAGAAACAGTTGTGGAAAGACATTGCCTCTTCCCATTGGCCATATCTTCCCGTGTCTTGCCTCACTCAGACTTCTGGGAGAGCGATCAAAGTGCTGTCAGTGTTGTGACAAAAGAAGAGGAGGCAGAGGTTAACAAGTGAATGAAGTCCCTCCATGTTTACTACTCCAAAACTTACAAGAAAACACCTCATAAGATACATAGATGCAGGGCTAAAGGAGATTATTTAGTTCCACCATTACCTGACTCTACCAGATTTGGTAGAGTCAGCTAATGGTTGGACTTGATAATCGCAGAATCATAGAGTCCTTTAAGTTGAAGGTCATCTAGTCCAGCCCCACTGCAGTAAACAGGGACACCTTCAACTAGATCATGCTGCTCAGGGCCCCATCAAACCTGACCTTGAATGTCCCCACGGATAGGGCCTCCACCACCTCCCTGGGCAACTTGTTCAAATGTTCCACCACTCTCATAGTAAAGAACTTCTTCCTAATATCCAATCTAAATCTACCCTACTCCAGTTTAGCTTAAAAGTCTTTTCCAACAAAAACAATTCTATGATTCTACGATTGTGTTGCAGGAAAGAATTAGATAAAAGAAGATCATGTGCAGTGACTCAGAAGTCACGGCTGAGATAAGCAAGCAGTAGGGAGAGGAAAATGTGGATGCTGCATGGGGCTGGTGGAGAAAACATTAGAAATCATGCCTGTGTGAACGTGACATGCACGTGGTCTTAGTGATACAGGATGCTTAGAATAGACAGGATGCCTAGGAGGACACAAGCAAGGCATTGGATAACAAGTTATTAAATGTCAAGTGAATGAAAGTGTGTTCTACTCCAGGGCAGGTGAATGTTAATTAATTATGCCTGTGTCAGCAAAATGGGTAAAGAAAAAGCAGCTTGGTGAGGTTGAACAAGACACCTGTATCTCCTGGAGGTTTAGGGTAAGAGACGTGGTTTGCCTGATGGGATGGTTACAAGGCCATTGTGAGGCAGGTTTAGTCCTTATGAACACCAAACAAGGAAAACCATGGAGACTGGTACTGAAATTGTAGAATAGGAAACTAATGTGGTTGGAAGATTGGCTTGGATGGAGGAAAGTTAATCAGAAAGCCAAGTTCGTGTGAAACGCAGCATATGTAGGTATATAGGCATCTGTGTGTGACCTAAAGGCAAAGGGTTGAAGAAACAAAGCCTCCCTTAAAGCAAAACACAGCCGAAGACCCTGATTACCTCCAGCTCATGAATGTGTCTTTTCTTGCCTAGTCTCTAGTGTCATTGCTCTAATATTCCTTCAAAAACCCTAGTAAGCTCCTGGATAACCCACACCTTTCACCTGTAGGCTGGTTCTTGTTTTCGACATGAAATGTTTTGAAAGGGAGAGGCTACTGAGCACAGTTTGTTTCTTCAGCAGTTTGGAAATAGTTTTCATCTCTCTATCTCTGAATTTGATTTTGGAAGAGCTCAAGAACCATAAAAGTGACATTAACCTCTTGGGGTGGCAGAGTGGAAAAAGAATGAGGAAGATTCACCAACACTTCTGATGATGGAGAGGAAGGAACTCTGGTCAGCATGCACTGAGCATCTCTTGGGGACAGTTCCTCACCAACTGGACAAAGTCGAGGATGGATTAAGGAGCTCCAGCCTGCACAAAATGAAGGCAAGAACTGAACTGTGATAAGAATTCACAGCAGTCTGCAGAGTGCCCTATTAAACCTTTTGCTTTTCTTCCCTCCAATCCCCCAGCTCCTTTTGTCAGGACAGCTGGAGGAAAGGGTTGTTTTCAGGGAAGGGTGTTGTTAATGGCATGTGCATGCGAAAAAATGTAGAGAATAGGCACATTTTTGGAAGATTGTCTCCATAATAAGTCTGACACACTCTCCAATCAAACTAATGGAAATAACTCTTCCATATTTCTCCAGGCCTTGAGAGTTCAGTGTCATTAAGTCACCATCAGCTTTTTTGTATTCGATCTGACTCTTAAAACATTGGCAATTGCAATTAGTCAATACATGTATCAAGAAAAACAAGCATCAATAATGTCAGCCAAAAGAGATATGTGAGTAGCTTCTGTATATAGATGACATTTGTTACTCCTGTGGAGATTGAGATGAATAGCTGTGCGTGACCAGGCTCACACCACAGGCTCTTCGCCTCTGCCTAAGAGCTCCTTAATGACAATGTGGCCACCTGCACTACTACACATTGTTGAACTTTTTCAGAGACCACAATTGGCATGCTGCTTAATTCACTGGCACCAAAGTCAGTCTCCTCTTCTTCCCTCTTATAGGAAGTGCACTGCCAAAGGAAGCAACTTGGAAGTGGCAGGAAATAGCAGCTGGGCCAGCACTACTCATGTCAACAGGCAACCAGTGGGGAAGGTGAGACCCAAAAGAATGGATTTTTAAAAACCTGAACAAAAAGCTCTCATTCTTAATTAAACCTTATGCATTTGAAACTATTTAGCAGCTCCACTCAGGTGAGTAAAGCATGTGCTTGAGTGTTCAAGAAGGAATCAATTTTCTGGCCTCCCCCAGACATTCATAGTGTGTCTGTGTCCTTGCTGTATTCCATAGCCTTATGCTAAGTGAACATTATCTCTCCTTGATCAGACAGCCAACAGAGTCCTGGGCTGCAGCAAGAGCAGTGTGGGCAGCAG
>VWYK01066172.1:0-36376 GCA_013399775.1 Semnornis frantzii | reverse complement strand
CATGCCAACTTGGACCAAGATTTCTGGAATGGTTAGAAAAATATTTTAATGTAATTCACCTTGCTATGCTATTTCATTAATAACCTCTAAAAATGCAAAGAGTGCGGCCTTAAAATTCCTTGACATCCTCAGCATATGACTAATAATAATGAAACTTTCTCGCTGTCGGCAGAGCCACTCCGCGAGCGCTCTGTGTTCCCTGGAGCTTCATGGAGCCTTTAGCAAATGCAGCACATTTGCCATGTCCATTTTTTTTCACAGCCTACTAAGCGGGCTCCCCTGAGCTAGCTCTTTGTCCCACCCCACCAAACCACACTTCTCTTTCTCCCTGCGCTGTGCTGTGTTTCTCACAAGGATGTTTTGTCCGGGCGTAATCTGGACGTGCGTGAAGTACTCGCTTGCACATTACGTCTTTCTTATTCTCTCTAGACTTGTTTTGAATCCACTCTCCCAATGTCTTCCAAAATATGTCATCCATGCGAAGCATGGAGCTGTTATCAGCCCAGGACCGTGTGTGCTCCATAGCCACTGCATGAAAAGGGCTCAGCCCTCAGATGGGGACAGAACATGTCTGACATGCCATTATATAACATGAAACCAATGTATACAAGCACATCTTTAAAAGACCATTTTACAGAGATCCCTATTTCTAGATCTTGCTTCAAGCTTTTCTTTCTGAAATAGCCTTTTGGGAGTCAGTGGGCAAGACTCTGCTCACTGAGGGTTAAGTCTAGGGCTACAGGATTGCTGCATTCAGGATACCAGGATCAGAAGTTTACAAAAACAGCAGGTAGTATCTAGAATTAAAATAAGTCTAGATTAATTGTTTGCTCTTTGCTCCAGATTTTGTTCCAAAGGCAAAAAGAGAGCAAAGAGTCAAAGGTGTTTCATTCTCAGCACCTCTCAGACTAGTAATAAAATAGGTATTTTCTCATCCTCAACTTTTTAAAGTACATAACAAGGCCTAATAATGGCCCATCTGGTGTACTCCCTACCCATCCTCACCAGGTCTGTCTCCACTGCAAACCCAGACTAAATGCGATGATGATCCACAGCAGTTGACACACAGATATTTGAAGATGCCATGCTAGGTGATTGGAACAGATCTTTCACCCAGCCAATGCCTCCCCTGGACTCCAGAAGCTTGCAAAAACACAGTCATTCTTTGGAACTGGTGTTTTTTCCTACCATAAGCAGCACTTGAGATTAAATCATGAGTGCTACTGAAAATGATGAGAAGTTACAATCCAAACACACCCTCTCCAGCAGATTTGGTGAGAGGAGCAGTCTCCTGAACACCACCCTGCTCTCTGCCCAGCTGCCCTGTTTTGCGCCAGGGGGTCTGTTCATAACACACTCAACCAAATCCAAAAAGGCAGATCCACAAAAATGTAGAAAGAGGAAGTGGCTAAAAACTATTTTAATAGCCTGATTACCCTCCACTGTGTTCATTCAAAGTCACCCTTTTCCTACTGAACCTCATTTTTTTTCCTAACCCAGCCCCGTTCCTGCCTCACTTAACAGTTCCTTTTCAGATTAAGGTTGTGCAACATGCACTGAGAATTTTTTTCCAAGAACTTCACTCCTTAACAGATGCAGTAGCACAGGTGAGGTTGGCTAGTGAAAGAGTTTTCCAGAAATGAAATGGAGATGGATTTTTTTTTTCCCAAATCCTTCTATATTTGCTCATTATTTTCCTGTTTGTTAAAAAGCTGGGCCCAGGAAAAAACTGGAACATTCCAACTTGCTCTAGAAGTAAGCAAATACTGTGGAAAAAGAAGCAAAAATTTATCAAGACAGTTTAACGGCATTTTGAGGTCCAGAATATTCATGGATGGCTGTAAATATTCCCAGCCCCAGCTGCCTTGGATTTTGAAATAAGACAGTCAGCTAAGAGTGGGCTTGGAATTGTGCTTTTTGTGATGTGGATGTTTGATTTAACAAGGAGAAAATAGGCAGAGAGCAGCTTTCCTCCAAAGTATGGGCAGTTGTTAACACTGAGACATGAATGTGAACAGTACTTTAGGACATTTTCCCATAGATTTGGGCAATGTCTCCAATCACTGCCTACAACCTGGTGGTGTGTGGTGGGGGAGCAGATGCAGTCTGAAGCAGCAGAAGTGTTCCTTCACAGGAACTCCCTGGGAACAGCCACCTTCCATGAGAGAAAGAAGGATCTGTATCTGGCACTTTCAGTTTCATTGGACCTGCTTCTGACATCATCTGGTTTGAGAGAAGAATCATCTACTGGCCTGGCCACATGCTTTTGACTGAGGCAGCTCCTCACACTAGGTCACTCTCTTCTCCCAGGCAACCAGTAAAAGAACAAGGGGACACAGTCTCAAGTTGTGCCTGGAGAGGTATAGGTTGGATATTAGGAGGAAGTTCTTGACAGAGTGATTGGCATTGGAATGGGCTACCCAGGGAGGTGGTAGAGTCACCGTCCCTAGAGGTGTTCAAGACTGGATGGGGCACTTAGTGCCATGGTCTAGTTGATTGGCTAGGGCTGGGTGATAGGTTGGACTGGATGAGCTTGGAGGGCTCTTCCAACCTGGCTGATTCTATGATTCTGATTCTAAAATTAATTCTATGATTCTAAAAGGAATATGAGGTTATACCATTTTTTCTAAAGAAAAGTGTCCTTTCCCCCATTTTAACTGAACATTTTGAATCTCCAGACTGTCACCATGCTTGATAGAGAATGACAAAGAAAATGTGTGTGTGTGTATCCTTACACATACAATGTGCATATCTACACCTAGGTGTGTGTATGTATATTTGTATGCACGTACATGTGTACATCTCTTAATCACTTTTACTGCCTTCTTCACAATAAACTGTCCACTCGTGGCAGTGTGTCAGTATGTGCTTACCTGATAGTACATCCCAGGTGACCAGTTTAACAGTGGTGCAGCATTCTGTGCAGTCACAAACCCCATTTTTACCCGGAAATGCCAAATGTACACATACTGCATGTGAGCTGATTGCTGGAAAGCTATCACCACCTATACATTCATCAATAAACCAGGCTATTTTAGAGAACTGTGTGCATAGAAAGTTGGTTTTGCAGGCTTATTCTTCTGGTTGGCCCACAGTGCCATTTCTGGTATAGTGTCCTGCTGAAAACTTCTGTTGTTTGGAAGCCCAAATCCATTCCTACACTCCTTTTCCTCTGCCTTCCCTGCCTATAGCAAACCACTTTTGTTTTCCCAACTGTTGCTCACTGTGGGTCAGCAAGTCTGTGAGGCTGGAAACCTCAGTGCAGGTGGGAACAGGCTGTCAGAAGCATTTTTCACACATCAACAAGACCTGCCCTGAGTAGGTTTACATAGCATAGTGTCAAAGAAAGTTGTAACAGCCAGCTGGCCATCCACGCTGGGAATGCTGCTTACACTGGCAGGGCTGAGATGAGGGTGCAAGTTCCTAGGAAAACATCCCAATCCAAAGCATGTCTGCAGAAGAGCAAGGCACCTGCTGAAGACACACACACAGCAAAATCCTATCATGCAATCTAAAGCACCACTGGGATCTCCAGGGACTGAGACTTCAGCTGACCCCAGTAAAAAGGGTAGGAAGGGATGACTCTGGTGGAGGAGGGCATGTATGAAAGTTCATCCCCCATAAGGGAGGGATCAGCACTAGAAAGCAACCACACCAAGGAAAGCTTTAAAAAATTATCAACTGCACACAGATAAATGGTGATCACTTGCAGTTTGTTGTATAGCTGAACACTAATCAACCTGTGCTGGGGATTTTAAAGATGGTAATGTTCCCAGTACAGGTAAAATTCCAGTCCTCCTCAGAAATAAATACTTCTAAAAAGAGAAAAATATTAACTCAGTAGGCCTGTGGGAAATTAATGTTTAGATTTAGGCCAAGCAAACTGGAAGAGTTATGTGTCTCTGAAAGAGATTGGATGTGGATCTTGTCCATGGATCTGCTATGTATTACCTTTCAGGCTGCCCAACCCCAGGAAGCCAAAGGGCTTTTTCCAGTCATTGGTTTAGAAGTTCCCCCATGATGTCTTTTAGATCTGAAGTCTTAATTGTAGATATCAAGTGCTCAGCCTTCCCTTACCATGAAATCCCTTTCAAATTGTCTCTGATAAGGTATCTGATAATTGTGAGAGATTTGTATAACAGGATGTTTGGTAGGTAGGACAGTAGATCAGACAGTCAGACAGATAGGAGCATTATAGCAGACACATAAGCTACATCTTCCACAGCATTTGAGTACAGAGGCATATAGCTTCATTAACAAAAAATAAGTCAACTTAGAGATAATTGACTTTTTTTCTAGGTCAGTGAGGATGGTATTTTTTTCTGCTTAGTCCTTCTTGTATGAGTGGAATCACTGCTTCAGGCTGCTCTCTCCCAGATGTAGAAGAAAGCACAATTTTGGCTAGAGCATCTGTAATTACTTGGATGAAAACATTTGGTCTCAGAATGCTCTGAATACCCTTTGGAGAATTCATTTTACCCTCGTGCCAGGTTTCTCTCATAGGTGTAAAAGCTGCGAGGCAGCATCACTGATTTAGGAGATGAAGTCTGATAGAATTCATGGAGCAGGGGTTGCCTTGCTTCTCAAATAACAGAAGTGCATTCAAGAGTGCCATGGGCCAGTTGCATTGGGGATGTTGCTGGGATTGAACATTGGGTGTGCATTTTCCAGTGAGCTGCAGGAGGGGTCCTCAGTCTGGGCAAACTGGAGAACACTGAACTAATGAACACTGCCCTGTTTCTACAGGGGGGAGCTCTTTTGACACTGTGCCAGGGTAATGCATGAAAGTAACATGAAAAAGAATGGGTGACCAACCTTTAATGCTCCACTGAACAGTGGAACACGCACCCCAGACTGTCTGCAAGCTGAAAAGGCTCACCATTGGCATAATTCTGCATATACATATTACAGGGCAAGAAAAAACATAGGGGCCAATAGGTTATATATCTTCTCAAACACTTATTTAAACCAGTGTAACAGCAATTGCAGATCAGTGGAGCATGGTATCTGGGTGTGTTTTGTGGAGTAACGAAAGTTCTCCTCCCCTGCCAGGAGATGCTTCCCTGGAAAAGAGAACAATGCCCATTAGTGTGCATGTAGTTTTCCCTGGAACATGGCTGCAAGCTGTGCTCCATCCAGGAAGGGCAGGAGCAGGGTGTCCTGTGCTGTGGGAATGCAAGGACTGTGGAGTTTGCATGGTGCTGGAAGGCGAGAGACTGAAATATGGCTTGGCACACGCCGGCTGGAAAGGCACAGCATATTGAAAGACATGCTTCTGTCCTGGGCTGTGCAGCAGGCTGGGACGCAGCACGGGCTGTGTGGGAGACCAAGGAGCAGTCAGGGATTCCGGAGGCTCCCACTCCTCTGGAGTGTGGAGCTGACGGCGGGCTTTCTCCAACAGCTTTTTTTTGCCCGTTTCCAACTTCTCTAGAAATCAGCCCCAGCCTCTGCTTCAGCTGCCTTGCAAGCAACCACCATCCTGCCCCGAGAAGGTGCACAAGGGCTCCCTGAGGCAGCATCATCCCTGCAGAGCAAACCTGGTAAAGTCGTGTTTCAGTCTCTTCCCAGGTTGGGATAAGAGGAG
The DNA here is from genome assembly GCA_013399775.1 of Semnornis frantzii. Taxonomy (NCBI): domain Eukaryota; kingdom Metazoa; phylum Chordata; class Aves; order Piciformes; family Ramphastidae; genus Semnornis; species Semnornis frantzii. The sequence goes on along the minus strand of VWYK01066172.1, from coordinate 30,792 downwards.
CAGATCAGGACAAGAGTCACACAGTCTGGTAAAGTTGTCCCCATGACCAGCAATAGACATTTTGGTTTAACAATAGGTACCACAATTACTGCTCAGTTTATTTAATGCAGCAGTGTAATGACTTCAGCAGCCAAGGATACAGAACATGCCTTGCCTCTCCACTGCTTTTAGCCATCTCTTCAGCTTTTGTACTCTCTCCTATGGTAAACCATCCTCCCATCTGCTCAGTGATATGCCCGTGAGTAAACAAACAATATCTGAAGATTTCTATTCCAAAAGTTATGCCAAATTCTGAGCTTAAAAGAAGCCCTGACAATTCAATTCTTATGAAGCAACAACACTGAGTATGTCAGCCTGTGTGCTTCGCTCTTAGCAGCTAATACAGAAACTTGGGTAAATTTTAAAGCTTTCCTCAACTGGGATTGCTTTCTGAATTGAAAATTTACTTCTCCAGCTGTGCTATGCAAACTGAATCTCCACTGGGAAACCTCGATTTATTAAGTCAGTTTGATCATTGTTTTTTATTAAAATTAATTAACCTACCTGCTACTTCCTTAACTTTCCCTATTCAGTAAGATAAATCTACACACACATTAACACCAAATTAAGGCAAAGTTTCCAGTTGGGCTACAATATGACTATGTATATATTGGTTTCCAAGGGACTGGGCTACAATAAACAGGTATTATTATGAAAATCTAATTACACTTGGTTTTGCCCCTTTCTCTCTCAAACAGTGCATGCCTGCAGTGGCAGCACCTTCCTCTATTCCATTCTTACCCTCTTCCTCTCTCTTTCTTGTTTGTTTTTCCAACTTTGTTTCTAAACAAACATTAGGATTAAGTTCTCTGTTAAGTATGGTGGTAAAAAAAAAATTAAATTAAACATGGTCTCTGATCAGTTTCAGCTAGTTAGGATATTTTCCAGCCTCTGAAATCACACCTATTTACACTCAACCTAGGGCAATTCAAGGCAATGAGAACACAATTCCCTGTACCATGGCTCCACCTCCAGTATTTTGCTATGAATTTTCTTCTTCCTTCATATTGCTCTTATTTTGTTTAAAATATGCTGACATTTTCTAGTGACATTTTATTGACCCTTAGCCAAGAACACATTGAATGAAACGGAAGTGGTCCACTGAGCCCCTCCAGGATGATATAATATTGCCCACTGAGCAATAAAAGCTTCCAGTAAAGGAATACTTGATCGTGGAAGTAAATGAGAGTCTTTCTTTTCCTCATCCCAGCTTCAGAAAGTCTGTGCAGACAAAACCCACATACCTTACCTGCTTGTGCTCTGATGAGAACATGATCTTCTTGTTATTTCCTTACCTCCAGCCACTTACTATCTCAAGCTGCAGTATTTCTCTGCCACCTACCTCCCTCTGGTTGAAATATTATCTACAAAAGGGGAAGAAAGACACTTATAAAATGAAAACATCATACAGGAATTAGAAAACATTTCCTTTTTCAGAGCAAAGTGGGCAAACATATGACTCCATGCCATCAAAATCACCGAAACTGGATATTGCAGAGGATCTAAAAAACACAATTACATGAAGAGTTCAGTGCCTATATTACTGGTGCTCAGGAAACTTCAGCACCAGCACAGATACAGCCTGTTTCTACTTTTACATCATAGCAATGAAACAAACAAACAAAAAACCCCAACCAAACAAACAGAAAAATCCCAAACCACCAAAAAAACCCAAACAAAAAAATTAAACAAACCACAAGTACAATAACAAACAACAAGAAGCCTATTTTGTGCTCGGCAGTGGTTGCAGGGAACATTTTGTCTGAAATTGCCTCTGTCCTGAGCACAGAGGAAATATATATTATGTCTGTTCTAAATTAATAAAATACATTTGTAGAGTATCTTGGTGAATAAATGTCAGAACAAGTCGAATTCACCCACCAGTGGTTCTGTGCTGGCGAGAGTAGAGTGGTACACAGTGAATCATCTCATATCCAAGTGTGCCACAGTGCTTACATCACAAAAGCTGCTGGCTGCATCTCTGGAGGCAAAACAGCCTCTTCCTATGCCCATTCATGACAAAAACTTCCATGAGCTTCCACATTGCAAAATCAAGCCCTAAATTCAGTGCTTTCAGTGTGTTCTCACACATGTTAATATATTCCCTCACGACAGCTCTAGGTTTCCCTTCCAGCCCTGCATAATGATCTCTTCATCTGCCGCAATCAGTAGAGGAGAGACAGGTGATGCCCCCAGCCCGTAAGGCTTGGGTAGGACGGGTGAGTGACACACGCCAGATGCTGCCCCCTGAGCAGGGCTGCAGCTCCCCTGTACATCATGGAGTAAAAATCACCACGTACATTCCAGCTGCTGCAGAGCATGTCACTGGAGTAGACGTGTTGCCACATACACAAATGAGTACCAAATAGTATCTGTATGTGTGATTAATTAGCAGCTAACAGTTAATTCTTTGAGCCACAGGGCAAAATAAAGGAAAAGGGGGTGAGGGTGGGGGTGGGGTAGCACACTCTCAAAGGGAGATCAAAATTAACTATAAACAATTTCTGAGATTAAAAATAAAAAAAAATTAAAATTTTAAATGTAAAAATAAATAAATAACTAAACCCTGGTTCCTCAGGACAGTGAAGGTGACAGGAAAGTCAGTGTCATCTCTCCCCATTTTATTTTGCTGGTTTACCATACTGGTTTTTATCTTTCATTTCAGCTAATACAGTGCCCATGAAAACTACCAAGCCTGCAGTGCTCGAACCTAAAGTATCTTGCATCAATACAGACCCAGAGGCTGTACCTCAAAAACATCCCTGGGAGCACCATGGTAACAGTTGCCAAGTCCTAAAAAAAAAAAAAAAATTTAAAAAAAATTTAAAAAAAAGAAAAAGCTTTTAGGGAGGCTGAGCACAAAGACTGAAAAGATAAAAAAGAAGAACAGCAATATTGATCTTAATTCGTTTCAACCAAATTTGACCCATGTAAACCCATAACCAGTGCATTCAACTTCAAAGTTCACTGTGTGCTGAATTCTTCAGCCAGACTGAGGCATTAGAGAATAAAACAGAGCAGAAATAGGAAACCTACTGGAACCTAGGTTAGCATTTCACAGAAGAGGCACCACACAGTGTAAATGAAGCACACTGCATACAGTCAAAAACTGCTTGAAGCTGGAACCAACAGAAAATCTTTAGTATTTAGGAATATGGAGACTTATATAAGATGTGTCTACTGTAATGGAGTATCCCTATTAATTACTTTGTGAACTCTTCAGGATGTTAATTTGTAACTTGAGCTGATATAAATTCTCATCAACAAATTTTGAAGGTCCCAGGAAAAACAGTGAATAAAGTGGGAAGTGGGATGTATGGAAAGACCTGAGGTTATTGCCAAGTCCCTTGGCACTTTCAAGAACAAACTGCACAAGGTTTGGGAAGAGTCTGCAGCACTGCACATTTAGGAACAAGGAAGGCAGGTGATGCCTAGGATCATGGAAAGGATGACTCTACAAGGAGTCATCAGTAGGCATCATAGATTTGTGGAGGATCACCAAAACTTTCAATCTGAGTACATGCAATCCCAATCAGCTATGTAGGAGCTCAGAAGAAACATCACAAACATTCCTAAACCATCAGCTCTACACCACCAAGTGGTCTGTGGTTTCCACAAACTCACAATAGTGAAAATACTGTGGTGTTCACAGTGGGAAAGCATGTCAGCATGAGGTGTCTTTAAAATTACGCTGTGACAAAACCCCAGAACCCAACAATCGTAAGCATTGGCTACTAAGGTTATTTTGTTTTGTGTACACCTTCAGCTAGAGAAGTGTTAGAATAATAATCAGTTCTTGTGTCAATAGCTTTTAAAGAGCTTTGAGGATTGCACAGGATGCAAAGAAAAAGGGTACAAAAGTTAACTGAGACCTGGAGAAATTGCTGTGTGATATTGAGGAGATGCATCTGTTTTGGCAGGGGAAAAAAATAATGTGGAATAAAATAATTTTGTAAGTTTCATAAGAGAAAATATTACACATGAAAGGATTGTTTAGCTAAGCAAAGTAAAGCATTACACAAACCAACAGCTGGAAGTTGAAGTCAGCCCAACTCAAGCTAGACATGAGAAGCATTGAAGGCAGCTAAGCACAGCAGCAAATGGCTGCAGGAAGAGCTGGATTCTCCATCCACCTTGTGGTGTATTCCACTTGGGAAAACATGACTTTCTGGAAACAGGGAAAGTCTCCTTGATCTTCTAAAGAGACTGTTTTATTAACAGCATGAATTATACCTGGGGTCAGACTGCTGACTGAAAAATACTTAATCCTTGAATCAAACATGACATTCACTGGTCCAGCTTTTGCACACTGGGTGCTGGCAGGCTGGCACTGGATGAAGGTTTTTTGGGGAAGGTTAGCAACAAATGTGATCAATGCTATCATGTTTCCAAGGTTTCTTTGTCCCAGTCTTTCTGAATGTTTATTTTTCGTTTGATGACCTGTTTGCCTCTCTAGTGAAGCCATTTACAGTAGCACCCAATTCTTCTTTTATGAAATGTTCCAGCTTTGTTAGAAGGTACCATGGGATTGCTCTATAAGAGTACTTTCCAAGGCAAGCTGCCATTTCTGTATCTCTCCATTCATCAAAATTCATCATTCTTTATTCTTAATGAGGTTTTCTTTACATTAGTGCTGTGAAACACTACCAGTTCATGACCATAGAAGTAAACCCATGTCAGTGTTCTAATAGTACGCAGCCAGTTCTCAACCCATGTCCTTTCTAAAAGTGTTCTTTAATTGCTGCAGTGATTTTCTCCCACAGATGTTTGGTGTGTGGTGTTTTTTTTTCCCCAGCCCTTTGTAGTTTGTCGTGTGACTCGGCCCACCTAAAATTCTTTAGTTAGGACCAAGAAAAACTATTTTTACATAATTGTAAATATGCAGTGAGATCATTAGTGAATATAGTCTCTGACCCTTGGTTTCCAGGATAATTTCCTATACCAGTACTGATTTCACAAAGTGCACCAAGAGGGCACAACAATGCCAGCACTTCGGACATTGCTCTGCATTAAAGCTCTGAAGTTTGTTTACGTCATACATTGGAGAGTTTTACAGCCACTTAGTGCTTTAGCAAAGAAACTGAATTCCTATCAAGCCACACTGAACTTGACTCCCCTAATGTATACTTGAGTGTGAGGTAAAACCCCTCAATTCACCCCTCAAGGAGAGATTCCCCAGAGAACACAAGGTAGGCCATCTGCTGCATGGCAGCACCCCGTTATATGTGTTGTTATTACACTGTGAGCTTTTCTTCACCAGAAGCAAACACTTAGCTTTGGCAAGTGGCAGGTCTTACCTTTCAAGTTATTGAAGAGCTGGTAGGAGCAGCAAGAAGGTACATTGTGTCTTTGGAATATGGGTTCAAACAAACTTGGTTTTACAGAAATGGGTAGGTTTTGTACCTTTGAAACGTTCGGAGATCTCTGCATGATGGGAAAGCTCCCTGCCTCCCAGGAGCAGGAGCACACAGGAGAAGCAGGACCCCATTTTCCCGATTACATCCCTCAGGTTCTTGCTCTGAGGAGTGGAGGGGCATTCTTTAGCTCTCCGCTTTGTTTTGGATGCCAGCCACAGAGTCCTACCCGGTGCCATAGCTATTTGCTTGTTACTGATGAGGAATAAAATGATAAAGTATGAGACACATTTCTTACTTTTTGTTTTGGTTTTTGGTGGAGTTTTTTTTTTTTGTTCTTCCCCTCTTAATCCTCTTGATCACCAACACAAAATTTGTTCTGATAGAGGTGCTGGGGCTGAACCCTGCAGCTACAGTATTCCAGGCTGCACTGCATTATGAAAAACAAATTTACCAAACTAGAAGAGGGAGAAAAAAAATAATTATATATTAATTTTAACTTTGAACCTTGTGCAGAAAAGAAGTGGAACTTAAACTCATTAGGCAGCAAAATCTGATTTTGGCATAGGGCAGGCATTTGAAACAATACCGAGCACTTAGAATGCAGAAATTATGTTTCGGAGGAAACAAAATAGAGTCAAATAGTAATCTTTAATTATAAGAATTTTCTGCTAAAATTAATTTAGAGATTTCTAGGTCTTCGAAATCCCAAATGTTCATTCTTTTCAGATTTTCTCCCAACGTTTTGTAAACAATCAGCATTTGAAACACAAGTAATGTTCCTTCTCTCGGATTTTCTGTATATTTTTTTTGTTACGAATACCTAAAACATAACTTAAAATGGGTCTCTTTTCACAGTAGGTGTGACCCATACCGCGATGACAAATATTTCAAAGGACTGATATTGAAATGAGAATTTACATCTCTCTGTCAGAAGCTAATCTCCCTCCTGTGCGTGCCTGTCAGCATTAGCAGTTGCCATACATTCATCTATTCACGTTTCTCTGTCGTACTCAGCAGAAAGCTGGGGAGCAAAATTCAATTTACCTGCAGGATAATTTGTTCTTTGCACTTGCTTTTGCCCTCGGCGTTGGTTTAGTTTCTATTAAACGACAAAGCATCGCCATTCCCGGCATCTGTAACGATTCAGAATTCCTGGGGAGATCCCTTCTCGAGAATAACTCTTTTCCCTCCTTCGATCCATCCAGTTCCCCTGACTTTAGTGACGGCATTTTCCGGCGGACGCGGAATACTGAGGGACTTGGTGGGGGAATCCCAGATTCTTGCCCTTCCCGGAGTCTCACCGCCCCCACCGGCAGCGAGACCCAGTGGGGGAGAAGTGGGCGCGGGGCCGCTGCAGGAGCCGGCACCGGCGGCGCAGCAGCACCCGGCGCGGCGAGCACGTGGAATCAAAGACATTAAATTAAATGAGAGGCAGTCGGGGAGCTGCCGTCCCGCTGCAAGCACCCGCACCCCATCGCTTGCCAGCTCGCTTCTAGCGGACGGCGGGTTCGGGCGCGGCCAGGGCGGCCGGCGGCTACTGGCGCTTCCCTGCGCCTCCCGGGCAGCCTCGGTGCAGAAAGGGCTCTCCCCGACTCCCCTCACCCCTGCCGCCCGCCAGATCTTCGGAGGAAAGTCGCCGGCGGCTGCGGGGTTCCTCCGGCCCCGGTGTGTTTGCTGGAGGGAGCCGCACTATCGAGGGGGAGGGAGGCAGGGNAGCCCTACTTTGCAGCCGCTTACAGCCCCTACCACCAGGTACGTGTGGGGGGCAGCGGTGAGGAGGTGGGAGGGGTGTCGTCTGGAGGATGGCCGTCTAGGGCCTTACCAAAAGGAAAAAGGGAAAAGGAGAAGGGGAGGGGAAAAGAGGGGTGGGGGGAAGATCTGGAAGCCAGCGATGGTGAGCGGAGCAGAACCGCATCCCACCTTGGCGCGGGGGTCAGCAGGGTACGTACCCCGGCGGTGACCGATGGGCTGCGTGGAGCGCGATTTTAACCCCGCGAGGTCTTTTTAGTGATTTTTTTCTCACCCTTTCCCTCCCGCCTTTTAAAATTGTATTTGCTTTTTAAATTTCCCTGTGCCGGGACGGGCTCCGTCCTTGCGCGGTGAGCCGGAGTAGCGATGCCTGCGGTTTTTGCAGGGTCCTGCGGGACGCGGCGAGGCAAGAGCTGCCCGGGACATTGCGCCGGCATCCCGGCAGCAGCTGTGAAAGCCTCTTCGGGCGCATATTTTAGCAGCTGCCTTGGAGAGGGTGCTCCGCAGGTACCCTCTGGAAATGGAGCAGACGAGAGTGCTGGAATGCTCTGGGGTTTCCCCGGTCTGGCGGTGGGAAGGAGTCCCAGCTCCGAAGGGGGGCAAGGCTGCTGTGCGGCAGAGCTGCGGGGATGCTCCCGCTCCGCGAGGGAACCCTGGCCCGGTCTCCGGCCACACACGGCTCCTGACGGGCGGGACCCGCAGGTACTCACTCCGTGACCGGGAGCCACGTCTGGCCGCCGCGCTGCCCGGGCTATTGCGGCTCTCGATTAACCTGATTTCGATAAAAGCATCCCACCGGGCGGGGATGTTTCGCGGCGTGGCCAGCCTGAGGTCCGTGGGTAACTGTCCGTTCCCGGACACACACCGTCCCGCCTGGGTCACGGCTCTGCCCGCCCCGGGACACACACTGTCCCGCCTCGTTTAGGCTGCACCTGCTGCACACCGCTTTGTCTTTCGACTTCTTGGTTTCCATTTTTCTCCTCACCTTTATGCCTTTCAGAAATTAATTTCTTCCTCTTCCAGTAAAACGAAAAGGGGGGTGGGTAGAGGTCGCAGTATTCCGCGAGGGGACCAGGCGGCAGCCCCAGTCGTGCAGAACCGGTTCTGGGGTGCATGGTAGCGCTGCGTGCAGCCCCCGGGCGTGGTGGCCCTTGTGCCACCTCCAGTGCCTGGCAGCGAGGTCGGAATACCTGTTACAAATAGCAAATGATGTCTTCCCCCCTTGTCTACACCCCTTCTCCCCCCTTCTTCATGACATTATTCAGGGGAGTGACCATTACCTCAATGGCCGAGCGGGGAGCCAAGTGGAAAGGCGGTCGTCACGAAGGAGTGACATTATTAAATATCTCGCGTGTCTTCTTGGCCCAAGATTTTGACCTGTCCCTGCCGTGTTTCCCCCGCCGTCTATGCCACGGCTCTGCCCAAACGGTCGAGCCCGGGCCCCGCATCCCGTCAGTTAGCGCTAAGAAACTGGCGCCAGCTGCGGATACGCTAACGCGGCTGAGGAGAAGATGGGAAACATCCAGCCAACTTCTTAACGCCTGCTGTTTTCCCACCCAACGGGATCCAATAAAAACAGAACGATCTTATAGGAAATACCTGGAGCTTTTTGATGGCTAGGGAAATGCGATTTTTTGCCCTGAAATGTGTTTGAGGCTGCCAGTTTCTTTTTATTTTTCCCCTTCCTCCTCCGTGTCTTTGAGGGTTACAGGACACTCTACGGAGCAGATTTTGCAAGCTGAGGACCGAGAAGCATTCACCTTCCCCCCTCCCCGCCTCCTGCCTACTTCCCCGTCCTCGCCCCTCGCATCTCAGACCCTCGACGGCCACCATTTGCCCAGAAGCCGGCCTGCCAAGTGCCTCCTGGTGAGGGGCTTCTTGCTGGGGACCCACGTGTGCAGCCCCTGCCCGGAGGCTGCCTTAAAACATCCTGGTCGTTACCTTTTGGGCTCCCAGACCTATTTGCATCCCCTTCGCTGCCTCCTTGAGGTGGGGCAGAAGTGCATCTAGACGGAGGTGGGGATGCTGCTGGTGGGGACGGAGGGAAGCCGATCAGACTTTCGCATCCTCTCGGGAAGATCGCGGGAGCGGGCTTGGAGCTGCATCCCGGCTGGCTTCTGGAGGGCCAGCGCACCTCGTTGCGCTGCCTTGCCTGACCGGCTCCGTTTTCTTTTCCTTTCTTCCCCCTTTCCTCCAGAAACTGTCCTTTTACTCCAAAATGCAAGAAGCCCCGGAGAGCGGCAGCAGCGCCGGCGCCAGCAGCTCATTCTCAAGCCACCCTGCGGCCAGCATCAAGGAGGAGGACTGCAGCCCCGAGAAGGAGCGACCTCCCGAGGCCGAGTATCTCAGCTCCCGCTGCGTCCTCTTCACCTACTTCCAGGGGGACATCAGCGCCGTGGTGGACGAGCACTTCAGCCGGGCGCTCAGCCAGCCCAGCAGCTTCTCCCTCGGCAGCGCCAAGGCGGCACGGAACGCCGGCTCCTGGCGGGGTGAGCGCGCAGCACGGCGCGGAGGGGCGCGGAGCCCGGAGGAATCTCCATCCCGCCAACTAGGGAAGCTTCCTCTCAGTCGTCGGCCGCCGTTGCCAGGCAGGCAGCCCCTGGGAGCAGGCTGTGGCAGTTCGGGAGCTGAGGGAGGATTCACGCTTTTAGGGGGAAAAAATCCCCTTCAGTAGCCCGAGGGGAAGTGGCCCGGGAGGTGGAGAGGGGAACTTTACAGCGCTCTAAAAGCCGTTTAGATCTGGTGGTCAAAGATACTGTGTAGTAGTGGCCCTGGAGCTAGATAAGGGTTGGACTTCATGATCAGCCGTGGTGATTCTGTGATTCTGTGAGATATACCTGGGCAGGAGGGCTGCAACAAAACAAGCCACAGAGGATCCCCCCTGCTGTGGCAAGCACCTGGCCTGCTGACCCTGCTTTAAATTTAGCATGGTCATAATCAATGATGGCAACAAAGTGATAAAAGCAGATGTGGGAACTGTCATTTCAGCTTCTCACTGCTAACACCCAGACAGTAGGTGTCCCCGCGTTTTGCATTACATGTATACCACCCTGGTTGTTGTTGACTCTAGATTTCTCAAAATGAGAGCTTTCAGGACCTACCCATGATGGTAGTGCTGTGCTGGCAAGGCCAAGGCATGACTGTTGAGCAGCTCTCCGTAGCCACGCCTGAGTCGCCCTGGACAGATCAGAATACCCAAGGGAAAAACCCTTCCCACACAGCCCATCAGGACGTCAGGACAGACACTGCTTTTGGTGAAGGTTGGGTGACCCTCCCTCACAGGGCGGCCTGCCCAGCTGAGATGTGATTTCCCAGGCACCCCCATGAAGAGTAGCTGTCAGTAGTTTCTAAGCATGAAATAGTCATTTAGATATTTCACAGGCGAAAGGTATTCAGTGCTGGAATTGATGGCAGGAGAGGAGAGTTCTTTGCTCGTCATGAATTGCTTCCCTTTCTCCCGAGCAATGCCAGGCACAGAGCTGATGTACCTCTGGCCAACATATATCAGGAGTACTTTTTCATTTGTGTGGGGAATGGTGTGCATTCCTAATTAATAATGCCTAACTATCTGTGCTATTAATAATCACTACTCCACATCGCACATTGCTTACTGGGCAAAGAAAACACAGAGTTCTTGTCCTTTATGTTGCCAGTCTCCTAAGATCTGCAGAGCTCTTCCCAAATGCGTTAGTGATATACTCAAAAAGCTGGTCTAAGTTCAGTGCTACAGATGGAGACTTAGCCCAAGATATTTAGAAAATCTGAGCTGGCCCTTAGTCATATCTTGTGCTCCTCCTGCCCACAGTGAAACCATGCTCGAGGCAGGAGCTGCTTTCCTGGAAGGTCCTGGGCATAAGCGCTTAAAAAGGCAGATTACTGAAGAAAAAAATAACCAAAAATAATAAAACCCCCCCCAAAAACCCCAACGACAACAAAAAACAAACAAAAAAAAAACCAAAGAAAACACAAATCCTGGAAAATGCTCTAGTGCAAAGTAGCTTTGACTTGGTTTCCACTGCTGAGGAGAAGAAACGATTCCCTCATCACAGGTAACAGTCTTTTCCCTAAAAGCACAATGAGGGCAACCTGGAGCAAACAGTTCCAGTTTCACAGAAAAGCCCTGGGCTAGTTGTGTTGAGTGTTTAGCTGAAGTGGAATCTGTACTTGCTGGGAGCAGTTTCTGGTTGTTTGCAAATGTTTGGGGGATAAAGGTAATGCGAGAGCTGGTTTATGGAGATTTGAGGAGGGGCAGAGTCACAGGGGAAGGAGATCAAGACTCGCTGAGTGTGCTCATTGCTGCCTTTCCTTTCCTCTCCTGCTCCCTTGGCTCAGATGGCTCCTTCCCAATGATCCAGCGCAGCTTCCCGCCGTCCTTCTGGAACAGCACATACCAGCCCTCCTCGGTCACAGCCACCCTGAGCAGCCCCCTGGCAGCTGCCGCCCACAGTGAGCTGCCCTTTGCTGCTGCCGCCGATCCCTATGCACCTGCCTCTCTGCACGGCCACTTACACCAGGGTGGCCCTGAGCCCTGGCACCATGCCCACCATCACCACCACCACCATCACCCTCCCTACATCGGGACACAGAGCACTGCCTACCCACGCCCTGCCGCTATGCATGAAGTCTATGGACCCCACTTTGACCCCCGCTACAGCTCGCTCCTGGTGCCCACTGCCTCTGTCCGCCCCCACCGCCTCACCCCTGCCTCTGTGCCCACACCAGTCAGCCCACCCTGTGAACTGGGCAAGAGTGAGGTGGGTGCTGCTGCAGCCTGGACGACAACGGGACCCTTCCCCAGCACAGCAGGGGATATGGCACAGACCCTCAGCCTCAATGTGGATGCAGGTAAGAGCTACCCACAGTCTTTCTGTGTCACTTGACTCAGCTGCACCCCCTGCCCCCTGCCTCCACACCATCTATAGCAGTAGGGAGGGATGCCCACAGTGGAGCGGCTGTCATGATGCTACTGGGGAATAAACTGGGGTGGAAGCCCCAGAGGAGAAAGCTGAGCATTGCCTTGGTTACCCTTCTTGGAGCTCTCAGGCCAGGCAAGTGAGAAAGGGGAGAGAGAGGATGAGACAGGTCAGCCTATCACCCCTTCTCCCCCAAAATCCTTTGAATTTCTGGGACCTGGAAATGCACCCTGAGGGTATGGCTCACTTTGAGGTGCTCTTGCCCTGGCCCTGCTCTTGCCTTGAGCAGCAAGAGCTGGGAGCAGGACTGAGACATCTCAAAGGTCACCACTTGGCTCCCTCCACAGACTGCCCTGAGGGCAGGAGTGTGGTGGCTCCAGCCAAGCAGATCATTTCTAGGCACCCCAGGTTCATGAACTAGCTTCTCTTCTTGTCTATTTTTTCCTCCCAGTTTTGGGAGGAAAGCACAACTGCATTTTCTGAGCAAAAAGGGTAATGGTAGTGGTACCTTTCGCCAGGTGGAGCGCCTGACGGTAAGGTTGTGTTGCCTTAGTGGTGACCAAATGGCCAGCAGTGGGAGTTCCTGAGTCAGTGGTTGTGGAGGCAAGGAAAGCCCACTCTGGCAGCAGTTTTCCATGCTCAAGTTGGGTAATTTCAGCCACAAACGGCTCCTTATGGTGGCCTGGTTTAGGACAGGAGGGATGTGTGTCTGTCTCCAGTCTAGCTTGGGCTCTTCTCCATGTTTCATGTCCTCCTAGGGCTCTGGGAAGCCCATGATTTAGATCAATTCTCTGATCTCAGCTGGCAGAAATACAGTTTGTCTTTCTCTGTCCTTAAATGCCTGTACCTATTTTTCTTCTTCCCTGTTTTTTTTCTTCTCTCCATTCTCAGGTTTGCAGCCTCAGGATAAAAGCAAGGATCTATACTGGTTTTAGAGCTGTCCTTCACTCTTCTTCTCTTGGCTCTCCCTTGTAGATCTCTACCTGTTAGACACGGTGGCATTCAGAGCTGAAATCGGGTCAGTTTGTAACAGCTTCTGATCTTGGTTTGCAGCTCGCCGTTACTCCTTCTGTGGTGGATCCCTTCTGAGCTGATGTGCTGACTCAGAGACTCTCAGATCTCCCTTTGCCCTTTTCCAAGCCCACCGTGGCCCTGCAGCTCGGGGAGACAACAGGACTTAAAAGGACCTGGCAGTGCAAGGACGGTACCTTAGACTTATTTTGGAGAGGAAAATCCTTCAGTTGCAAGAGGAGAGCCAAAATGTCGAACTTCTATTTAAGCAGACCTGACGCCCAGAACTGAAGTCAGACTACTCTAAAAGAGTCAGATGACATCACAGATGGTGATGCAAAACCATTGCCCTTTGTACAGGGGGCAAAGGAAATCATGGGTTGGTTTTGGGTCGGTTGGTTTTGGGTTTGTGTTTTGTTTTTGTGTTTTTTTTTAGTGGTGTGAAATTTTTTTTTATGGCAGTGAAAATTATTTCTCAAACGCAAGCACAGAAAAACTCCTTAGGAGTTTTGAACTGGACTTTTGATTTACATTGCTGAAAAGTAAAAGGAGAAGAAACTGCAGCTCATGAACAATTTCTGACTAGCAAGGAACTGCTCAGATTTTGGAGCTTTGTGGTTGTGAGTGGCAAGTGTTTGGCCGGGGCCACCTGCCCTGGGCTTACAGAGATGCAACTGTTCCATGCACAACTGCTCAAACCCCAGAAAGACAAAAACCAAGGTGGCACTTCTCAGAGATTGGCACGACATTTGCATTGGATATATAACAGTTGTTTGGTTGTGGGGGTTTTGGTGTTTGGGGGGTTTGTTATTGTGGGGTTTTCTTTGGGGTTTTTTGTTTGTTTGTTGTTGGTTTTGTTTGTTTTGTTTTGTTTTTTACAAGAAACATTTTCTGGTGAAATAAAACCCTCTTAAAACAGAGGGAGGAAGCAAACCATGGAAAACAGCTTGCTCTCAACCCAACAGCCTTTAAGGGGAACACCAGAAGGAAAGGCAGGTGATGGACAATAGGTCTGAGTTGCCTCTAACATTTCTCTTTGTCTACTTGTTGCTGTCATTTTGTCACTTTAATAGTTGTTTAGTTTTGGGGTTTTTTTGAAAGGAGGAATAAGATATCTATTTAACAGTAGGAAAACTGCATTAAAGGTATCTCCTTCTTTCATACTGTGTGCTTGTATGAAGAACTGAAGCCACCTAAGAGAGAAGAAGCAAAATGGAAGTTTTAGGGTAGAATAGGAAAAACATCTGTTGTGTGAATCAAGTGGGGTATTTTATTATTTTACTTTAAAGATAAATAGAAATTCCAGCAAGTGAAAATATTTTGTTAGTGAGTAACAAACAAGGTGATAATTGCAAAAGGTAAGAAAGTGCAAGATGGTAGCAGTGCTACATAGTAGTTTGTGGTGTATCTGTAAGATGGGTTGAGGTAAGGAGGCTATCCCAGAATGAGAGATGTTTCTTCATGAAGCTGACAGAAGAGGCAACTGCAGCTTTTAGCAGTGCTCTTGCACTAGTAAATCGAATGGATGGTTTGTTAATCAAGCAGTGCAAAAATGACAATTTTCCTCTATACTTCAAAGCTAACATTTTTACAGGCAGAACATCTGATGCCAACACTGATAGGTTCTGGACTTTTTCTGTTGTTTGCTTTTTTTTTTTTTTAATGAAATGTCTTAGAAGGCTGACAGAGTTCAATGTATGCAAGAGGAGAGACTCAGCATTACTCCCCTGACACAGAAAAAGCAGTAGAAATGAGTCCTTGTGCTGTGCAAGGGGTTTTACCTTCAGGCACTCTCACGTAATCTGGCTTTTACTGAGTGTGAGGAGCGGAGTTATGAATAACCCAAACTTGCTTCTAGGTTTTAGCTCAGCAGCTACCTACTCTTTTTCTGGAAAAGAGTAGGAATCCTAGTAGTAAGAGCATGGTAAAACAGAGTAAATATTGTGAGAAGCTGGCAAGGAGTGGTGTGTGCAGAGCATCCCCTGCCAGAGCTTGGCAAACGGCAGGAAGTGACTTGCTGTGATTCCTTCAGCCACAGGTAACCCTGAGCCTTTCACTCTGAGTCTCCATTTAGCCAGAACCCAGACAAGCTGCAAAGGGTGAGAGAAGGACTCCACTTACTGGTTAAAGCAAAAATGTTTGGAGCTATCTATCAGGAAAAAAGGCAGAAGGCCTTTGCAGGAGAAAAATAACTAAAAATGGCATTTAATTTATTGCTGCAGGGGCTTGGAGTTAACAGAATCATTCCTGTGGGTTTTTTAGGCTTTTAAAATTTATTAATTTACTTTTTGTAATATTAATCAGGCTCTGTCATTGACTATACTTCACCTCAACTGTTTCTTTTTTTTTTTTTTTTTTTTCCTTTATTTTTTTTCCCCCCTCTCTACTCTGCAATCCCTAATGAGAAGGGCTGGGCAACACAGCCCCAGTACACTTGGAAATATTCATGTAGGCACAAACTAGTCATTTGCTTGATTGGCATTTCTGAATCATTTGGACTGTGAATGTTTTCAGGCATGAGAATTTATGGAATGCATACATGAGTATTAGTTTTCATGTGTCCTTCAGGTACTCTTTTTCACTGTTGCATTGTGAGAACAACCAAGCACCGAAGTTGAGGTTGTAGCTCAAGGTGTTAGATGTGCAAAAAAGTCTCCTGCTCTGGATGTACTGCAGTCTTAAAATGCACATCGTGTTCTGCATAACCCTTGCAGAGTTTTGCTTACTCTGCTAACCTGACTCCAGTGGAACTACTCACAGCGCCTACTTTTAAGGCCTGTGGTGTAAGTCTTTGCAGGACTGGAGCCACAGCTCCTAGTACAGTAATAGTGCAGAAACCCTTAGTGCCAGTTTGCAAGTCTGTTTTATTCCTCTTCCCTTGCAGGAAATCTGGAAATACAAAAGGAACTACTCCTACATGTTATGGATGCCTTACCTGTCACATGTTGGTCACACTGCAAGGGCAGGGCTGTGAGTCCCTGCTCCTGCCACATGAAGATCATATCCTTCTCCCGCCTCTTTTCTGAGTGTCCTGCTGATGCTGGCTTGTGCTCTGTAAGCACTCACCTGACAAAGAGACTAACCCAACTGGGACAGATAAACAAGTGCAGCTCCTGGCGTGTTTGTGCAGAGGCCAGGGAAAGAGGCAGAGGGATGAACTCTGCTGCAGAGCATGGCAGTACTGGGCGTAGAGAGTACCTGCTGCTGTCCAGTGAGAGCAGTTTGTAGGAGTCTGGAAATTGAGCTCTAGACTTACTGCAGACATTTATTTCCTGTACTGAAAATAACTGAAGATCAGCAAAGCAAGAAGAAATACAGTTTTAATGGACTTTGAGGTCAAGGGTGATGTCAAGGGAAGGATGGAAGTGGGGATGTGACACAGTACTTGTGGTCATGGTTTCCACTTCATTTTAATCTGGATTTTTGCTTCAGCATAGCTGCCGTTGCAGGAAGGCAGCATGAAGCTCTTAGACATATATAGATGTGTGTGCCCCTGCACATACAGTCATGTTGGAGAGCTTTCTACTGATGTTTCTTCCTTTCCACCTCCTTCCCCAGCGGGTTTTCCATAGGAGGTCCCAGTAGAGGAGGAGGGGAGGAGACAGAGGGAGAAACAGAGTCTGAGTAATCCCCTCTGCCTCCCCTGGACTGTGTGCTGCCCGTCTCTGGAGAAATCTATCTGCCCTGTCTCCTCCTTGGGTCAGAGGGACTGCTATTCCTTCTCGCCTTCCCTTTGAAGTCTTATTTAGCTTCATGCAAAGCTTTAGAGAGGGCTTAAAGGTTGGTCCCTTCCTAGCAGGGAAGAAAATGCTGCTGGTGGCTTTGGATGCAGCAGGGCTCTCTGACTGGCAGTTCTTATGCATCTTTTTCTGGGCAGGGGTTTTAATTAAGGTGCCCTTTTCATTACGGAAGGGTGAGCCAGCTCCTCTGGGGGATTGTGGTGTCTTGGCTGGCTTCCCTGGCCTGCCACCCAGAGGAGCAATTGCAGCAGAGGAAGGAGACAGACGCGTTGTGATCATCTGGAGGAGTGAGTTACTGATTTTTGTGGGCCATGATAATTTGCACAGGGAAATGAGAATAGAGAAACATTCAAAGGAAAAAAAAAATAAAAGGGGAAAAAGAAAGGAAAAGAGAGATAAAAAGGAAAATAAGAAAAAGACAAGGGAAAAACCCCCTCAAGTAATCAAACAAAACCTCACAATTTTACTTCAGTCACTCCTCAAGCTTTGGAGCTACAGCCTGTTAATTTAGTTCCCAGCGTGATAAGACTGTTCTCAAAACTGACTGTACTGACAAGCAGCTCATGCTAGCAGGTTCCCCCTGTTCATGTCCACCTCCAATCATACAGGAGGAGTCACCTCTACAGCACCTTCTACTGCCTCCTTAGCCTGACTTCATCTATGGATAACTTGCACCAAACCTGTGAGTGCAAATTGTAACCAAAAGGCACTCAGGTGCCATGCTCCCTCCTCCTGCCCCCCAGTCAGAGTCTGTGGGAGAAGGTGAAGGGTGCTGGAGGAACTGGTGCAGGGCATGGGGATCCACTCCTCTGGGGCCCACGGTCACCCAGGGGCATCTTGCTTGGTCATACTGTGGTGCAGCCTACAAAGGGACAGGCTGATTGAGGACTGGAGCCATTTGGTAGGGATGTTTTGATTGCTTATTTACATCAGTGATAAAGGAAAGATAAACACCAGAGGAGCTGTGCTGTTGGAAGAGGCAAAAACCACACTGGGTGTTACTGAGAGTGTCCTGTGTCCCCACTGCATGGCATCTTTCCTCCTGCTCCCCCTGGCACAGGTATGGCTGCAAGGCACCCTCCTTGTTCATCACATCCCTCTGACTTTTTAATTCCTCCTTTCCTCCTCTTCTGGCCCTAGTCCATACTGTGCTTCTCAACCTCTCTCTGTTCTATTCCCTCCTGCCTTTACTACTCTGGCCCCATTCTGCAGCAACAAGGAGGAAAATAAAAAATACAGTATTACTAGGGACACAAACTTTGAAGCATCAGTATTTCCATGGTAAACAGAACTGGACAAACACAGACCCTCTCTGTGAGACCCGCTACATTGGTCTCAATCCTGCACCATAGCCCTGCTGTGGGCACCAAGCCCTAATCTCTGATCCAGTGCAACAACCTCTTTTTGACACAAGCCAAGCCCCGAAGAGCTGTGACAGTCCCAGTTGCATGCAGACACAAATGATTATTCTCTCTTGACAGACCTGCACAGCTCCCTCCTTGTATTTAACTGCAGTCCCAGGGAGCTGGATCAGGAAAGAGACACTTGATAGCTGCTGTTTCCGTGGTTGAAATATTTGTGAAGTTAGCGCATAATCTGAAAGCAGAAGCTAATAAATTATAGGGTGCTAATTGGGGCCGGAGTGGAGCTGTCAATCATATTATCCTAAACACAGAGACCCTCATAACCTAAAAAGGCAAGAAAGCCTCCAGGAACAGCTCCCAGTTGTCACTAGCCATGACCTCCACTTCAGTCAGCGCACACAAAGTCAAGACAGGGAGTTTAGTCTGCTAAGAAAATGCAAAATCTGTGCTTAGGAGGACACTTGTGTTTGGTTCTGTTTGTCCTCTTTGCAAGTCTATTTCCCAGGGCACTTTATTGTTTTGCTTTGCCACTCAACTTGCCACTCTTGCAATTTTGGCAAAACAAAACCAAAACCCCATCCTGTAAATTAGAGAAGAATTTGCAGGTTTTATAATTGCACAGTCCTTAGAGTAACAGTCATAAATTTTTAGTCACAGTCCAATCCCCTTGCATGTAGTCCTGTCTTCTAAAAGCCACAGCATGACTCACATTTTTTTGCTTCTCATGCCCAAGGAACATACTTACTGCTTTCAAACTGCAAGAGTCTGCAATCTGGGCTGAAATGCATCAGTGAGCACATGGTAGCAGTAGGGCATTTGCAATCCTAGTCACTTTGTCACTACCTTTTCTTACACTGCTTCCACTAAGGACAAGTATTTTATTCATCATCTAAGATGAAGCTGAATCAAAGAGTGCTGAAGGGTTTGTTGTGTTGTTTGTTTTTTTGGTGTTTTGGTTTTTTTTTTAGCAACACTTTTCTCCAGAAATTCCTTTCTCTGTGGAGACAGGTTGGCATTTCAGAAAGCATTCATTTGAGAAAAGGTATTAAAGGAATTAGGAGCAAGCCAAAAGTGGTGAGTGGGCAAGCTTGCTTTTGGTGGCAGTACAGCTGCATGCAGGGCTGACAATTGAGCTACAGCAAAGTCAGACACTAGAAGTCATCCAGCTTTTAGCCATCACCCAAGCTTTCTGCTGCTGACACACTTAAGTGTACGAAGTCTTTTAAAGATATTTCTAAATGGGCCAATTCCCCCTCGCTTTTTGATGCCTGTATTAATTATTTGCTGTCAAACTTGTATGCTGCCAAGAAGTAGGGTTCATAGTCCCTTCTCAGCTTGCTTCTATCTAACCTGGTGATGGTGCCACTGAAGCCAAGAGCCATGTCTCAGTGGGGTAGGGAAGAGGATGCATTCAACAACTGGCTGTGGTTTATCATAGCCACTAACTTTGTTTTAGTAGATCCAAGGAGAGGGTAATATTCATGCTTTAAAGCAACAGACTCAAAAATTACAGCTCTATGCTTTTGTTAAAATAAAAACTGTCAGCAGACAAACTAAGGAGAGAACAAAGCTAGCAAGGTCCAAACTGAAGAACACAAGGCTGCACTGGGTGAGTAAATTTCTGTCCTTGGGCATGTGATGATGTAAGACTGAAGAAATAGGAAGATGTGAGAGAAGATAATATTACAAAAGGTCAATTCTGTGACTCCCAGAGTTCTGCCTGTCCTGTATCTCTGTTAGACAAAGCTAAATATGTTTGTAATGGGAGGATTACAGAGCACTTACATGTGGTCAGCTCTTCTGAAAAGCTATGAAAATGGGATACATGAAGAGAAGCACATTAGGAGATTTGTCAGAGATTTGACATTTTGATGCTACAAATGATGTGGAAGCTCCACTGAATTTCCTACAGGACAAATGGAGAGACAACTGTAGTTGCTTACTCTGCTGCACAGGACAACAAAGGTGTTTCAGTGGCCTCCTCTCTGATGAACACTAAGTGACTTGTACCATCAGGGAAGATATAAGATGGGAAAAAAAAAAAAAAAAACAGGAAAAAAAGACCCAGCTATGCCAAGAGCAGCGCAAAAGGGATTGGTACCCAAACAGAGAGTGGCTGTTCTGCAGCTCTGTTCTTCCCGTAAAAGATAGAAGGCAGTGATGAACGTCCTCCAAGTGGAAGATGTCATCTGAAGAAGAAGTTAGCACATTATAAAAAAGGTTATTTTATATGGCAGTATCAGTCATGTCACTGGGAATAATGACAATATTTTGGCATCACCACTTGGCTTTGGTGCACTGAGTTTCTGGTTATGTATTAGAGTTAAAACATAATGTCAGTTAAAGGTGCCAAGTGTCATTATAAATAGAGCCACGATTGCTTCAAAAATCCACCTGGTATGCAAGCTCCTGCAAATCCCTCCACAGTAAGAATCAATTAAAAGAAATGGAAATGAATTAGAGCTTTTTAATCACTAACAGGCCTCTTGGGGCTATATTGCAGACATCCTTTTCTATAATGACTATTTTCAGGTCTGTTCTAGCTGAAGTAAGATCAGTTATGTGTAGGAAGATGTAAATCTGAATGTAGAAGAAACTTTGCCTTCATAGTTGTTATATTCACTGAATCACAGAGGATTGGTTTCATCCAGTTATGTTCAGTAAAGTCATGCTCAAACCATCATAGGCAGCATGCTGCAGATGTCAAAGACAAAAGCTGGAGACATTACTAAGTCCAACTACACAGTAGTAACTGCTCTGCTGAAAACAGCAGTGGGAAACAAGGATGCAGTGTCCCTGCTGCAAGGATATTTGTGCCCTTCCATACAAATAGTGAGGGAATCAAATTTGGAGGGACATTGTGATCTGGAGGATAGTTTTATGCTACCAGCACGTGTCAGGTATCAGAAACAGAGGCCAGGCAGTGTCCCCACCCAAGAGAGAATGGTCTAAAAAGGTCTTTCCTTCTCATCAGTTCTTACGTGTCTGTGTCATCTGTCTCCAAAAGCACCTAGGAAAACTGCTGAGTGTCCTCCTAATAGTAAATAAAAGTTGCTGAGTAAAATAAGGAGTTTGATTGAAGAGGTGAAGCAACTCTCAGTGAGCCAGAGAAGGCAAAACAATGAAGATGTGTAAAGAGAAGGGTGGCACAGAAACATGAGGGATTGACAAACTCTTTCCAAAGAAGATCGTGTAAGTAAGGTAAGCTTGCACACAGATTCAGCTCTACCACAACTCAGAGCAATACCTTCATTTGCATACTCACCCCTCTAAGGCAGGGAAAAGGCAATCATGGGTAGGAGCATGCTCAGAGCTGACGCTATCACTGTGCATGCCTCAGGTCACAGCACTCATG
Organism: Semnornis frantzii; assembly: GCA_013399775.1. Lineage (NCBI taxonomy): Eukaryota > Metazoa > Chordata > Aves > Piciformes > Ramphastidae > Semnornis > Semnornis frantzii. The sequence goes on along the minus strand of VWYK01066172.1, from coordinate 9,264 downwards.
GAGAAGCTTAGGAGTTGTATCTTCCCCCTGATTCAGCAGGTTACAGATCAGGATCTTTAGATCTGGATCAAGAGACCTGTATTTTATCCATCCCTAAACACTTTTTTCATACTACTAGGTGCAAAGGACACAGATCACTGATCAGTATTGTGAGCTTTCATGTATTGGTAATGCATTACACTTGACACATTATTCCTCAGGGTGCTGTGATAGATCTTCCATTAAAACCACACTTGTCTGGCAGCATTTACAAAATGTGGACAGTGCAAGACTACCTTCCCCTCTGTTGTTTTTGTGGCACTTCAGATCTCAAGAACATCATTTCAGACTGCTGTCTATCACTGATGCTCACTAACCCAGTTTGCCCACGTTGGACAGGCTCCTGTAAGATTCTTTTCCAACTCAGACCTACAGAAAAATGAATACCACATCTCAGATGCAGTCCTGAGGCCCTTTAACAGGACCAAAGGCTTCTCCTGCTAAAGAAAAAATAAATTATATTGTCTTGTTGTTTTTCAAAAGCCTTGTTTGTGGCTTCCTGACTGAGAAGTCTTTTTGAGCTACACATGGATGAGAAGCCATCCAGATGTGGTGACTACAGAACTGGCATCTTCCTAGTTTCTGGCAAGCACGTGATACTGGTTAGCAAGTGGAAGGGATGGCTGTACAATCAATCAAGGAGCACTTGAACAGGAAGGAAACATTATACAGTATTTATCTGTCACTGGTGAGCATAGTGGAGTGCTGCAGTCTGTATCTGAAAATCTGGCTTTCATGCCAGCTTGTAGATGCATATAGTTATAGATTTCTTGTATGGACTTGATTAAGGACTTGGAAGAATCCTAATTCAAAAGCTTTCAATTTCTATTTCATTTGAATAAACTGACCAAGATTCAGATCTTTTGATTTTCCACGTTGGATCTCAATTTAAAAAAAAACTTGTGAGGCTTAATTGTGGTGAAGCTACATCTTAAATGTGGATACAGACTGACATTAGAGTGCTACTCTTCAGTGTTTCCCATCATCAAATGCTGCAGCAAACCACAGAATCACAGAACAGTTGGGGTTGGAAGGCACCTCCAAAGGCCATCTAGTCCAACTCCCCTGCAGTCAGTCCTCTACTAATTCAGGTTGCTCAGAGCCCTGTTGAACCTGACCTTGAATATCTCCAAGGATGAGACCTCAACTACCTCCCTGGGCAACCTCTTCCAGTGCCCCACTACCTTCATGGTAAAGATCTTTCTCCTAACATCCAAGCTAAATCTGCTCTTCTCTAATTTCAAGCCAACCTGCCACTCCAGGGCTTTGTGAACAGTCCCTCTGCAGCTTTCTTGTTGGCCACCTTCAGGTACTGGACAGCTGCTATTAGGTCTCCCTGGAGTCTTGTCTTCTCCAAGCTGAAATCAGAGCATGTTTATGGCTTCCTGACATGTCTGCATAATTTGCAAACTACTGTTCATGATGAAATGTTACAAAATCTTACTGCTGTCTTTTATTCAGTAATGATTTGTATATAATTTTGTTACATACTTTGACTTGATCTCCAAAAACATCAAAGAAAAAGTATTTTTCTTTATCCAGTCTGATAAAAAATAAACCAGGATGGCAAATATGAGAAAGGGAAATGAAATATAAGGAAAACAGGACTGCCTAGATTCAGAGATCACTCACTATGCAATTTAACATTCAAGATGACTGCAAATAGACCATCCCATCTTCCTCTTTTCCTTTCCATTTACCTCCTTTCAGCACCACCTGCCCTTTTCCGCCACAACTGCCCCTTTCCCAGCCCCACACTACATTTGCTCTTTTTCCCCCCAAACTCATAACACCTGGGTTCTGTCAGTCTCCTCCCACCCCAGGTGTGACCACTTAGCCCTCCCTGCTCACTCCCCTTTATATTTGGCCCCAGGAGAAGCAAGCCCCAAGCTTGCCCATTGCGGGCAGAGGGATCCTCCTTGGATCATAACTGGTGAGTACCCATTTCTCGTGGTGTCCACTGGGTGTATGGTGGAGGGGATTTCAAAGGCCGGGGGGCCTGGTGGCCCCCCGGCTAGCTAGGGTAGTTACATCATGATTGCTCTAACATTAACATGACCCACGGGTGTTGGTTAGGCCTTTTTTACTTAGGATGAGCTTTCTTATGTTTATTTGCTTCTTTCTGTTGGATGATGATGAGCTTAAGTACCTGACTGGACTGGAAGATCCTGGGTGAGTAGTATTGTGTTGTTGTAGAGGGCTTTTGCAACTAAAACCAGTTCAGTTGAAGATCATCATGCTCAACCTGCAACCCAACACCACCATGGCCATCCAACCATGTTCCAGAGTGCCGTGACCATGCTTTGCTTGAACATCTCCAGGGATGGTGACCCCACCTGAAGGTTGAAACACTTTTGCTTTGTACAAGAATGACTACTGGTTAAACTTACATGTCTTTATTAAACTTCATCAGGCCTTTTATTCTCCTCTTTTTCTTCACAATTCTTCTGATTATATTCTGTATATTTCTACTGCTGCTGTTTCTTTCACTTCCCACTTTTCTCTATCTCTTTGTGCTCACCTTCATTCTTTCAGTTGTTGTCTGACCATTACTTCATTCTGTTCAACGGCTTCCTGTGAAGCACTCAAACTGTAATATGTGGTAAACGAAGAATTTTTATTGTCTTGTTCTGCTGCACATTGAATACCTTATGATGTTTTGTAGTAGTCTGAGTCTTTTAGAGAGTTGCTGTTTTTCAAGACATCTCTGGATGGCAGTGTGTGGAATAATTTCCTTGGCTTGTGTCTTCTTTAGTAAGGCATTTGCTCTTCCTTTCAAACAGAGGAAACCAAACTTGAATTGATGCTTCCTTCATCTTGGTTGCCTTCTTTGACTATTACCAAATAATTTAGGCCGTCTTGATTTCTTGCTTCCATTAGCATGGCTGAAGCAATACTGTCAGAGTCTGCACATGGAGCATCACTATCTACGTTAAAACAAACAAACAACAAAAAAAAAAACCAGCCCAGTGATACATGTGTTAAAAAGCAAACAAAATCAGACAGCTGTTGGAAAAAGTTGCTCTAATGACTGCATCAAGAGTGACTGATGGTGCCAATTTATTTTCTGGTATTACCTGTGTGGATTATAGCTTTAAGCAAACCTCTCAGAGCAGTTTGGTCAGCACCATTCATATCTCCACAGGCTGCAAAACCGTTAGGAACACATGATTTGCTTCTCTTGGCAGTAAAGACAGCCTGCATAAAGCCAAAGTGATTTTAATCTATGCCTTTGTGTAACCCTGCTAATAATACAGCTAAAGAGTCCTGTAACATAGGCAGCTATCTACCTACTAAATCATTATATACTCCCATGAGGACCTGTAATAGTCTGTCTCTCTAGCAGCTTGAACTTGGCAATCCAGTGTGTTCTTCGCCTTTCTAAAAGCTCCATGTTTTTGCCCTAATTTGATGCTGCTCATGTACATGGAGTTGCCTGAAATCTATTGCAGTGGGAACATGCTTTTCAAAAGGTGAAAATGATAAACTAAAGGCTCAAGTTACAACTGTTGCTAATTTTTTTTTTTTTGCATGTGTGTTTATTTTTATAGCCTTATTACACTTCCTCCTTCAACTGGAAAATTCAGCAGGTGACATTTGGGGATATCTGCTCCAAGGAGCAGCAAGTGCTGTGCTGTTGCAGCAGGAGAAACACAATTTATAGTGTTGCTACAATGCAGACATCTTCCCCCAAGCTGTAGTCAGTCTGCTCTGCACAGTAGACCCCATTAGGGAAGACTATCAGGAAAATTGAAGGAGAACCTCAATTTTAGAAACCTGTTAGCAAGATGGATATTGGGACACAGAGCAAAGTGTGCTCACACACCACAGTGACTGACAGCTATGAGAAATCATTTGATACTCTGTCAGTTCAGGACTATTATGGCAATATTTAGTAACTCAGTGCCAACTAAGCCTTTATCAACCAGTAGAGCCCTTCTTTGTATCTGGCTTTTGTTTAATTAAGCTTTTAATGGGAAGCCTTAAGGGGAAGTTGCTTTAGAAAAGGCACACAGGAAAATGCTGAGGGCATGCTTGCAGCAAACTCTTAAGAGAGAAACCTTAAAATAAGGACCCAAGTAAAAGTGGGTATTTACAGACCAGACATATGCCGGCTGACCTGCCTAAGTATAGAACACTAGAGGAGCATTCAGATTTGTTTCCTGTATAAGTATCTGGGACTGATGAGGTGATGTTTACACAAATGTGAGTATGAGGTCACTGGGATATTTTTACCAGATATATAGATACATTACTAATTCTTTCCCCAACAGGTCTGAAGAGCTACAGAATATATAAAATATTATAATCCTTTTCCAGCCTATGAGCTGCTGTGTTTCTCATTATAAAGGGAAAGAGCTTACAGAAAAAAAAAAAATCAAACACCTTCCTTAGGTTTGACTTTTTTCAGCTTTTGGAACAAAATAGGCAAGAAGGCCTATTTTTGCAGAATGTTTTTATCCTATCCAAAGCAAGAGGAAGAATATAGTGTCAATGACCTTTCTCCTACAACATGACATGTATAAGCTACATTGCCACTATCACAATGAGATGTTTTGACTACAAGAGCTCTCCACTGTTGTATCATTTCTTAGGCACCTACAGAAGTTTAGCCCCATTCTGCTATACAAACCAAGAAAAAAAATCCATGCAGATGTGTCAAGTTATGTAGTAAAATGTTTGCCTCTCGTGTAAGCCAGTAAAGCAAGCAAATAATTTTTGCTCACTTAATTGTATGGCAGGAGATAGTGAAAATAAGTAAATGAGGGAAGGAAAAAAAAACATTGTGTTGTGAAATTCCCTCAGGAATGTGAGAGCTAGAAGAGCCACCAGCATCATGGGAAGCCATAAGCCAATGCAGAGAATTTCTGAATAATCTTTGGAAGCCCTTTTCAAATACCATGGGGAATTTGAAGGAAGACAGAAGTCAGAGGGACAAGGCAGGTCAGTATATTAAGGAGATACCATTCTTTTCTTTTCAGTCTTAACATGACTAAAATTAGTTGATTGATGTATAGTCATGCTGGGTTATACGTGAGTAAATGCAGGATAAACCATGTGATGTGATCCCCTCAAGTTTCACAAGCAAAGTCTGGCTGAGCCATCAAAACACCCTGAGAGAAGGCGTCCAAGGAACACCTTCACGGAATCTGGAGTCATGCTGGGGACTCAGCTCCAGCCGCTTCAGTCCTGAGGGGCTGTCTACACTGTGGACTGCTGCACAGTGTAGAGTTACTCACATTTGCTTTAAACAACCTGCCTCAAGGCATGAGGCAGGCTAGCCCTAGCAGTCCAGAGCTCTGTACAGGCTGAGAAAACCTCAGGTAAGAAACAGGTTCCCACTGAGCTCTGTGCTCTTGTAGGTAGACTGCCTTCAATAACTACAATGACATGTTCAAAGTGGAGCACTCTGCTTACATAGACACTTGCTCAGCTCCTAAATGCATGTCGCTTTGACCTTGCTGGACACTTTTCCTAGTAGTGATTTGCTTAAAGCACGATATGTGATCAAACTGCTGCTAAGTTAATTACAATGCATCTCTCCAGGGCTAGGCAGAAGCTTACCCTAGAGAGCCTCACATTAATCGACGCAAGAAATGATAATCGCCTGACTCATACTAATGAGGGATGGAGTTGCTTGCTTAGCCTCCTCTGAGGAGACCAGTTTTAACCTGATAAAATCTGTGCTTCCCCCTTCCAGTCTTAGCTTCTCAGCTGGCTGTTTCCTGCTGCAGGGCAGCCACAGTGCTGAGCTGGGACACACATCCTGCCTCATGGTCACCGAGTGTCTATCCTTGCTGCTCCCGAGGCTGTGTGGGCTCACAGCGTGTTTTGAAGTCCTGCCTGGAAGGGTGCAAATTTTTGTGGTGCCTTGATAAGCAGAGGGGGTGTTTTTTGGTCTTTTAGTTCAGAAGGCGACAACATATAAGAAGAAAAAAAATGTTACTAGAACAGCTGATTGGTAGAGACTGAACAAACAGACCTAGAGATACTGATCTTCTGTTACAGCTATTTCAGGGCCAGATCCTCAGCTAGTGCAAATTAACAAAGCTCCATAGAAACCAGTGGGATGCCACTGATTTACACCAGCTAAGTAGCCAGCCTGAGATGTTACTTATTCTGGGTAGTGTAATCCCATACGATGCTTAGCACCTTCAGTATGGTAAAGTATTTAAAAGTGCAGCCACATTTGCTTTTTCCTCTTGGTTTTCCTTTTGGCCCTGCAACTCAATGTCCATGGCAGCAAACAAGAGCTTGGCTGATTTCCTGGCGTGGCTGGAAGATGTACCCCACTGTGAGCATATTCAGAAGTGTTTGATGGTGTATCTTTGCAAAGGGTGGCTACTGAACCCTGACTTCTTCACCTCAGCTGTGCTGGTTAGCTCAAGGAGATAGTTCCTGTGTAGGGAGCATTTTCCTGATACCTGCTGGCCACCTGGAGCTGTGTTTTAGTTTCTGCACATGGTCAGTAATATAAATAGAACAAATATATATCTGTTTTAATACTCCCCTCTGTATTATGTATCAGTTGAGATATATCTGTGTTTCCTGTCTAATGAAGCATATGATCTTGCATGGTTTGAGGGTGACTCACCAAGCTTTGCTGTTCTGTCAGACTCTCAAGGTGCTAGAAGCAAGAATTTTGTTCATCCTGCGTTTCCACTGAACTGTTGAAGCTTTGACTGCCTGCCTTTAACAGATTTTTTTTCAGAGCTCTGTGGACTGAAATGTGTGTGCAAGAGTCCATCTTGGGAAATAGATCTATAGTGCTGTTTATTAGCTGCTTGATTATCATTTATACAAGCACCGAAAAAGGCCAGTTCCACATTTGCTGCAGTACAATAATGTCAAGGTTCATAAACACTAAAATCCACTTGATTTCTTTCCTTGTCCTTAACTTTACTTGAGACCTGAGAGATGAGCATCAAGACAAGACATTAAGTGCTGCATAAGGCTTTATAAATAGGGAAGGATTCTTCTTCAGGTGACAAAGAAGGATCTGTTTTGATTGTGCAGATCTTGCATGTCCAGTTCTAAGCTGCTTGCCTGGGCTGCTGCTGATATCAATGGAGAGCGAAAAGAGGAATGAATCCCTTTGCAGAGAATCTTATTTCACATTCTCACTTTTACACGTTCAGGGGATGTCCTTGTGTGTGTCTGCAACTCTCTGGTGATGGTCAAGCAGTCAGCGTGAATGCAGTGCCTAAGTTTTAGTTCCTTCTATTGCCACACCCATGCTAAAGAAATGCCAGCTCTGATAACATCATCTCTGATTATTTTTTTCTCAGACCAAGGCAAAGCCCCAGCATGGCTTTCCTTCCAGGACCGCGTGGCTCGCATGAGCTTTCTAGAGTCAAACAGCATTTGTCTACAGCACAAACAAGAAATGGTCACACCACCAAGTCCCTCTCTTCTTGCAGTGTTGAACCACTCACTGTTTTGGAAGAAACCTTTTCTCTGACCTCTGCTGGCTTTGGGTCAGCCACTCACTAAGCTAAGTCAGGGAGAGGATTACTGAATTTCAGAAAGGTACAAAGGAGACCAGATAGAAGGTTTTTAAAATGTCTCTTATCAACACATCTGCTTTAAACAAGCTTCCGTTTGGCCAGGTGACTACTTTTAGTTCTGAGAGGTGTGCAGAATGTGTTTTGGTTTGGGGGGGTTTTAAGGCAGCTGATTTTAAAAAGATAAACCCATGGCTCTTAGGGAACAGCAAACCTGTACTGCTCAGTCAGCAGACACATAATTGCTATTAAAATGTAACCTACATAAGTAGTTAACTTTTAGTTTGGTACTTTTGTTTATCCAAATAGTTTAGAATTGTTTTGGGCACTGCTATAGGTGAACCTGCTGCAGCAGTGGGGTCAGACTAGATGATCTCTAGAGGTCCCTTCCAACCCCTACCGTTCTGTGTGATCTGTGATCCTAGATTTTGATGTCAAATCCCCTCAGTAAAGCTTTGAGCAGAGATATAGAAAAACAAACAAAAAAAAAAAAGTGGCATTTGCAGCAAGCACTTAAACTATTGGGAAAAAAAGTAAATGCACTGGGTGACTGGCTTTGGAATGGAAAGCAGCAGAAAAAAATAAGAGGAAACATTCCAGAACTGTAACTTGTTGCTTCAAACATAGGGGAAGAGAAAATCTCCAGCTTAGGGATTTTTAAATGCTGGGTCCAAATGCAATTGCTTTTTAGTCTGCAGTTATTTACCCTGGATGTTCTCAGGTTCCTCCAACTGCCCTGAACCCAGCATGTCTAAGGAGGTGGTTCTCCTCTAGTGAAACCACACCTAGAATACTGTGTCCACTTTGGGGCTACCCAGTTCAGGAGGCAGGGACCTGCTGGAGAGAGTCCAGTGGAGAGCTATGAGGATGACTGGGGAACTTGAGCATCTCCCCTATGAAGAAAGACTGATACCTAGGGTTGTTTAGTCTGGAGAATACTGAGAGGATATCTCATCTATGTTAAAAATATCTGAGGGGTGGGTGTCAAGGTGATGGAGCCAATCTCTTTTTGGTGGTCCACAGCAATAAGATGAGGAGCAACAGCTACAAACTTGAACTTAGGTTTCACCTTCACATGAGCAGAAACTTCTTTTACAGTGAGGGTGATGGAGCACTGAAACAGGCTGCTCAGAGAGGTTGTGGAGTCTCTTTCTCTGGAAACTTTCAAAACTTGCCTGATGCATTCTTGTGTGGACTGCTTTGGTGATCCTGCTTGGCAGGGCAGTCGGACTTGGTCTCTGGAAGTCTCTTCCAGCCTCTAAGGTTCTGCAAATCTGTGTGACCTCCTCTTCCTAGAGGAGCCACTTGTAGCAGTAAGAGTGTGGTGCTCTATCAGACCTCCTGAGCAATTAGGCTTTTTTTCTTTATAGGTCCAAAAGGGATTGTGGGGTGCAGAATAGATAAGAATAGTCCTCCTGGGTCATCAAAGCAAGGAGCTGCTCCTGCTGCTTAATGCTCAGTTGTGCGATGTTGGCAGAGATGTTTGCCAAAGCAAACAGGTGTTTCTGTCTGCAAAGGGGTATGCTTGGGACCTGAAATAATATGGTGCTGTCTTCTGTGCAGATGTAAAAAGTTCTGCCTGCAAATAGATGGACTGGTTATTTTTGCAGCCATGCAGGGCTGTCCTGTTAGCACACTGATTCATGACATTTCATTTGCACTTCTTGAAACTGTGAGAGGAACAGTCTGTCTCTCAGCAATGAACTTTGCTGATGGGGCC
>VWYK01066166.1:0-10176 GCA_013399775.1 Semnornis frantzii | reverse complement strand
AGTCCTCCAGATGTGACCTCACTGGAACAGAGTAGAAGGACCAAAGACCTTTCCTCAGCCTTCTGAGATTAACTGTTGTTAATGCACTCAGGTTCTCATTGGCCTTGTTGGCCATAAGAGCACACTGCTGGCACACAATGAACTCGTTGTCCCCCAGATCTGTCCCTGCGGAACTTCTCTCCGCTCATCAGCAGGTGCTTGTCCTCCCTGCTGGCAGGGCTAAATGGCTGTAATGGTATCAGGCTGGGCAATCAGAATCACAGAACATCAGGCTGGAAGGGACCCCAGGGATCCTCTGGTCCAATCTTTCTAGGCAATAGCAGAGTCCAAAGGAGGCAGCCCAGCTCCCTGCCAAGCTGAGTCTTAAAACTGTCCAGTGGAGAGGACTCTACTGCTTCCATTGGGAGATGATTCCAGTGTCTGACTGCATTCACAGAGAAACATTTTCTGCTGGAGTGCAATGTTTCAGCGAGACCTTGTTCAGCTACAACAAGCCAGTTGTGGCACCCAGGACTCCTCCAGAAGCACAGTGACTGGAGCTGACAGTGGCTGTGGCCAGCTCTGGTGACACTCAGCAGAGGACAGCGTTGCTCACACGGGCTGGGAAACACTGCAGCTGCGTGGGCAGTGCTTGCCACAGTGGACACATTTAGAAGCACTTAAACTAACACTGTAAAAAATACAGTAATTTTGCACATCTACTACTTCAAGACTTGGCTGGTTGGCTTGCTTTCTTTTTCTTTTTCTTTTTTTTAATTATTCACAATAACACCCTCTTTCCTTGCTAAAATGTGCTTGGTGTAGCAATCAGACTGAAAAGCAGTCCTCTGGTGTCTCATCTGTGCAGAATATCTCAAAAAAAAAAAAAAAAAAAAAGGAAGGGAAAAAAAGCAATAAATTATAAATCCTCCTTTCCACACAACAGCCATCTGCTCAGAGAAGGAAATCCCCACTAGACATGTCTCCTTGCAGGGTCAGCTGAGGAGGGTGAAGGGCAGTAACAGCTGAGTGAACCCTCAGCAAGTTTGCAGATGGCACCAAGCTGTGTGGCACAGTCAACTTGCTAGAGAGCAGGGATCCATCCAGAGGGACCTGGACAGGCTGCAGAGGTGTGCCCAGGCCAACCTCATGACATTCAACAAGGCCAAGTGTAAGGTCCTGCACCTGGGTGGGCACAATCCCAAGCACAACTCCAGGCTGGGTGGGGAATGGCAGAGAGCAGCCCTGAGGAAAAGGCCCTGGGGGTCTGGGGTGATGAAAAGCTCAACAGGAGCCTGCAGTGTGAGTGCAGCCCAGACAGCAACTGAGTGCTGGGCTGCAGCAAGAGCAGTGTGGGCAGCAGAGCAAGGGAGGGGATTGTGCCCCTTTGCTCTGCTCTCCTCAGACCCCACCTGCAGTCCTGTGTGCAGTTCTGGAGCCACAGGAAGGACATGGAACTGTTGGAGCAGGTCCAGAGGAGGCCACCAAGATGCTGAGAGGGCTGCAGCAGCTCTGCTCTGAGGACAGGCTGAGAGAGTTGGGGCTCTGCAGCCTGGAGAAGAGAAGGTTTCCAGGAGACCTTAGAGTAGCCTTCCAGTATCTGAAGGGGGCCTACAGGAAGACTGGGGAGGGACTATTGACAAGGTCTTGCAATGACAGGACAAGGGGCAATGGATTTAAACTGTCAGAGGGGAGATTTAGACTGGATGTTAGGAGGAAGTTGTTTGCAGTGAGGGTGGTGAGGCACTGGCACAGGTTGCCCAGGGAGGTTGTGGCTGCTCCCTCCCTGGAGGTGTTCAAGGCCAGGTTGGAAGAGGCCTTGAGTGAGCTGTCCTAGTGGGAGGTGTCCCTGCCTATGGCAGGGGGTTGGAACTAGATGATCCTTGAGGTCCCTTCCAACATTACCATTCTATGATTCTATGATTCTATTTGCCAAGAAATGCATTAAAGAAACCTCACAGAATCATAGAATGTTAGGGATTGGAAGGGACCTCTGAAGGCCATCTAGTCCAGCACCTCTGCCAGAGCAGTTTCACCTAGAGCAGGTTGTGCAGGATAGCATCCAGGTGGGTTTTGAATTATTTCAGAGATGGAGACTTCACCACATCTCTGGGCAGCCTGCTTAAGGGCTCTATCACCCTTGAAGTAAAGATGTTCTTCCTTATGTTTAATTGGAGCTTCCTAGGTTCAGGTTTGTGCCTCTCGTCCTGTCACTGAGCATCATTGAAGTTCTTCATCTGGGCACCCGTGGAATTTCTTTATTAAAACACTGCTGATAGGCATGGGTGGTTTCCACCAGAAATTAAGAGGTTTTCTGAGAGAAGTAATCCCAAACTGGTAGATCTACTCAGATCTACCCAAACTAGAAACATGCAGGAACACACTTGTAGGTCCCAGGAGGACATCTCCTCTGAGAGCTGTGTTTCAGCATACGAGATCCTCAAGACCCATGAGATGCTCAAACCATTTGCCCCTCTTTGCAATAGGCTTGATTACAACACATCATTAAATGTGGCAGGACGAAATATTTCCTTCTCATCTCATTCTCAGAAGGCAAAACTGCAGGATGGCACCAAGCTGTGTGGCACAGTCAACTTGCTAGAGGGCAGGGATCCATCCAGAGGGACCTGGACCAGAGGATCACTTCTTTAATTTCTGCTTCCCTCTTTCAAACACTAAAAACCCCTAACAGACTCCACTAAATCGATGCTATCATATAGGCCAGTGGCACCATTATGTGGAAATAAAGCTTAAACACCAAAACCTTACCAAGTCTGATTGACAGGGCATGAAACAGCAATGCCCAAAACCAGCAATGAGGAAGAGTGTCCTGCTTGGCTTCCTCCTCTGAAACCTCACAACCCAGGCTGCTGAGAGGCGGTATCCCTTGGAATAGGCAGCAAGCCACTGTGATATGGACACTATTGGCATCCCAGGCAGCCAAATCCAAGTCCCTCAGAGGCAGTTAGTTGCAGATGTCTTGCACTGGCTGTAAAAGCAGAGGTACAGTCCAAAAGGAGGCTTTCTGGGCTCGATTACCAGGATCACATCATGAGTGTGATCCAGTGCAGTATTGGGAAGTGATAGGGATAAGCACCATGAAAACAACCCCACCAACTTCAGCTTTTCAATGAGCTCTGCGCTTTATCTGAGTCCCCCAGAAGTATGTGGGAGTTTTTCAACCACAGAATCACAGAAACATGAAGGTTGGAAAAGCCCTTCAGGATTGCCAAGTCCAACCTAGAACCCTACTCTACAAGATTCACTCTACACCATATCCCCAAACACCACATCCAAACCACCCTTAAACACATCTAGGGTTGGTGACTCCACCACCTCCCTGGGCAGCTCATTCCAGTCCCTGACCACTCTCTCTGTGAAAAACTTTTTTCCTAATGTCCAATCTAAACCTCCCCAGTCTCAGCTTGAGGCCATTCCCCCTTGTTCTGTGAGAAGAGACCAGCCCCAGCCTCTCCAACCATCTTCCCATTAAGTGCAGATCTGTTCTCCTCTCCCTATTCCCTTCCCAGCTCTGCTTGGCATCCTTTCCTTCTCCTGGCTTCCATTCCCCAGCAGGAGTTCTCCAGGATCAGCGCTTCACCACCCAGCCCTTTCCTTCCCCAGGGTGTTGGGGAGAGCCAGAAGCGAGTTCATTTCCAGCAAACAGCCACCCAACTTCTCACTGCTGATGTCAGAGGCACCTTGCTGGTGGAGCGGAGTGGAGCATGCAGTGGGAAAACACCAAGTCGTCGGGGCAGGAGCTCTTTGGGAGCGCCGCCTTTGCTAAACTGCGCCTTTAAATTCATTTTTACTACTGCAGTCATTTTCGCTAATGACTTAATTGCAGCCATCTATCTGCGTCTGTCTCGGTCCAACACCCACAGCTGCAGCCTCCCACGCAGCCGCTCACGCCAGCCCACGCTCTGACTCATGCTCCCAGCCGCTGTCAAGAGCCAAAAAGAAAAAAAAAAGCCAACCAACCTACCCCACTCCCCGCCGAACGCAAACGCGCCCTTCAAAAGTGTGCTGCTACTTTGATCTATTTCCATAGATTCCTGTGAGTCATCTGATCTGGCTCTGATCTTCACCCAGTAGACTAGAGCCTACATGTATGTTGTTTTGCATCAGTTTGACTTGCAATGGGGAGTTGACCCTGCTGTGACGAGAGCAGACAGAAGAAAAAAAGAAAAAAAGAAAAAAAGAAAAAAAGAAAAAAAGAAAAAAAGAAAAAAAGAAAAAAAGAAAAAAGAAGAAAAGAAGAAAGGAAGAAGGAAGAAGGAAGAAAAGAAAAAAGAAAAGAAAAAATAAAAGAAAAAGAAAAAAAGAAACGAGAAACAAGAAACAAGAAAAAAGAAAAAAGAAATANAAGAAAAAAGAAAAAAGAAAGAAGAAAAAAGAATAAAGAAAGAAAAAAGAAAAAAGGAAAAAAGGAAAAGAAAGAAAAAAGAAAAAAAAAGAAAGAAAAAAAGAAAAAAGAAAGAAAAAAGAAGAAAAAAAAGAAAAGAGGAAAAAAAAAGAATAAAGAAAAAAGAAAAAAAAGAAAAAAACCCAAACAAACAAAAAACCCTAACCCACAAGCCTGGGAACTTCCAGGTGTGAAATGCTTGATTAGCCAAAAAATAAACCAAACCAAACCAAACCAAAACTCCAACAAACGTAGAGTAATTATTCCCTATTTTTAAAAGTTCCATTGTGCTAAAAAAAAAAACATTAAAAATTAAGATGTCTTTAGTATCTCAAGAACAGCCTCGTTCTTAGAGCAAGGTCACGGAAGTGCTCAGAAATCCTTCCCACCCTTTGCAGCCTTGCCGTGCTTTACTGCACAGCCTTTTCCCACCCGTACCAGCTCGATATTCTCTCCCTGACTTTGCAGATGGCAACGCGGCGCTGCCAAACCTTACCGTGCCCATTTCAGCAGGAGCCAGCCTGCCACTAGCGGCATGGCTTAACTAAGGCAGTGGGCACGATCAGTCCTGAGCACCCCAGGGGCTGTGTGATTCGGCTCTGCTGTCACAGAAGACTGCAGCAACGACACCAAGGCTACCACGGAGATCCTGTGCTCCTCAAAGACACCTCCTATGGTTCCTCATTAACCCAAATCCTTAGAGCTGTGCCCCAGGGGTACCCAGAGTCCTCCAGAGTGGGTGTTTTCACCCAGTGATCTACCCACACTTGTGGTTGAATCCATGAATTCTATCAGAGACCATTTACAAGCCTGAAATCTCTTCAAGCCTTGACATGGTTTGAGTGGATGCTGACATTGGGTAAATGTCAATACTCAGGGGATGCTCATTCCCACCTGGATGCTTTTGGCTAGGTCACACCAACCTGTGGCTGACCAAACACACCCTGCCCCTCTGTTCCCAGTAGGCAGGACCACTTGGCCATGCCTGTGCCTGAACTCACAGACATACCCTCTGCAAACGTTGTAGAATCACAGAATCATTTTTGTTGGAAATGACCTTTAAGATCATCAAGTACAGCCAGTATCTATGGTGCTGAACCACGTCCCTCAGCACCATGTCTCTGTGTCTTTTGAACACCTCCAGGGGTGGGGATTCAACCCCCTTCCTGAGGATCCTGTTCCAGTGTCTGACAACCCTTTCAGTAAAAAGCCTCTTCTGATAGCCAACCTAAGCGTTCCCTGGTGCAATCTGAGGTTGTTTAGTCTTGTTCTTCCACTTGTTACTGGGGAGAAGAGACTGACTGCCACCTGCCTCCAATCTCCTTTCAGGTAGTTGTAGAGAGCCAGAAGTTCTGCCCTCAGCCTACTTTTCTTCAGACTAAACAATGCCAGTTTCCCACAGTACTTGTGTTCTACACACCTCGACAGCTTTGTTGCCCTTCTCTGGACCTGCTCCAGCACCTCTCTGCCCTTGTAGTGAGTATCTTTTTTTAACTGCTGCTAAACCCACCATTATTATCCCCAGTGCCACAGCCTCTCTGTGAGCAGCAGGCAGGATCCCTTTCTGAACACTTCACAGGCATGTAGCAGATGGTGCCTGTCACTAAAAGCAAATAAATGCTTTGGTGCCTTGATTTATTTGCACAAGTACCACCTGAATTGTGGAGGATGGGAGGCCTGGTCAGAAATGCCTTCTCTAGTGGCGGTGCATTGAGTGATGGTTAAGCACCCAGCACATGGAGTTCAGGCTTTCATGGAGTGTGAGTTACATCCCTCTCAACATTATAAGGTTTGCACAGATGCATTTGAAAAAATAAGGGAGGGGGGAGGGAAAGGGAAGCCAGATGGGTTTCATGAAGTTACAGTAAGGATCATTCCAAAACATGCCTAAAATGTTAGATATTAAGGGGGGAAAAAGTATGTGAAACTTCTTTCACAGGGCTGTGAGGGTGGTGGATCTGAAGAACAAGTCTTTTGAGGAGCAGCTGAGGGAAGTGGGTTTGTTTAGTTTGGAGAACAGGAAGCTGAGGGGAGGCCTCATTGTTCTCTACAACTCCCTGAAAGGAGGTTGAAGCAAGGTGGGGATCAGGCTCTCCTCCCAAGTAACGAGTGATAAAACAAGTGGAAATGGCCTCAAATCGTACCAGGGGAGGTTTAGGCTGGATATTAGGAACAATTTCTTCATTGAAAGAGTGGCCAGGCATTGGAACAGGCTGCCCAGGGAGGTGGTGATCTTAGAAGGTCTTATTGATTCTGTGATTCTAACTTGGAGGCTACATCTGAGCTTCCTGAAGTTGGTGAGAAATTCCCATAATCTCTCCACAAGAGAGAATCATAGAATCATAGAATGGTAAGGTTGGAAGGGACCTCAAGGATCACCTAGTTCCAACATAGGCAGGGACACCTCCCACTAAGACAGCTCACTCAAGGCCTCCTCCAACCTGGCCTTGAACACCTCCAGGGAGGGAGCAGCCACAACCTCCCTGGGCAACCTGTGCCAGTGTCCCACCACCTTCACTGCAGACAACTTCTTCCTAACATCCAGTCTAAATCTCCCCTCTGACAGTTCAAACCCATTGCCCCTTGTCCTGTCATTACAAGACCTTGTCAATAGTCCCTCCCCAGCCTTCCTGTAGCCCCCTTCAGATACTGGAAGGCTACTCTAAGGTCTCCTGGAAGCCTTCTCTTCTCTAAGCTGAAGAGCCCCAACTCCCTGCAGGAAGATGGGAAACCCAGGATCAAATTGCTTCCTTTGCTCCCTGGCTATACATCCTGACTAACTGCCTTCTACACAGCAGATGAGTAACCCAAAGCTGAATCTTGCTGCTTGCCAGTGGCTGAGGCTTGGGCTCACCCTTTATATTTTCCCAATCCATCCTCCTGATAGGCCTGAACATTGCCATCATGCCGGGCACTAATGGATAGTGGATACATCCTTCTTCCTCTGCAGAGGGCAGCCCAGTCGTAAAGGAGCTCTGGGAGCTGGAGGCTTATTTAAACAAAGGCAACTGACGGCATCGGGCAGGGCTGATCCCAGCTCTCCCCGGCAGCACCGCACACATGCCGGCGAGCAGTGCACGGTGCCTGACGGGGAACGCTCCGCCGGGGTGGAGTGGGATGCTCAGTATTTTAAACATCTCAGCTGAGCCAAGCATGAATTTCAACTGGCTCATTTGTCATGAGAACAACATCCCTGTCAGGAGGGTGGCCAGCTCTTACTGCAAAACACAGCTGTGCTCCAATCCTGGGCACCCAAAAAAGTGACAAAAATAGACTGAGCAGCCCAGAGGAGCAGCCAGGGGCAATGCCCCATCAGGTGTTGTTTCCAGGAAGCCTGTCATTATGCAGCGCTTCGGTACCAAACACCTTCTAGTTTTGGTTGGTTCCACCCCCCACCCCCCTTCTTGTTTTTGTTCATTTTGTTTTTGTTTGTTTTCAGGAGAAGCAGGGGGAAGAGGAGGAGGAGGAGGTGGAAGAGAAAGGGGTAGAAAAAACATTGTATGATTGGGTTTCAATTGCGCTGCGCTTTCCCCCTGCCTTTTCTCCTGCTCGGTGGGAGCGACGCGCGGCAGCCGGAGAGAGCGAGCACCTTTCGCCAGCCTGAAAACATTGCCTTGGGCTTCACCCGGATTTTCACCGGCTTCGCTGGGAAGATAATCGTGTCCTTTGAACAGACAGAGCTGCACTCTGTGATGCCAGGGTGTTTTAAGGGAAAAAAAAAAGGGGGGGGTGGGGGGTGGGGGTTGGGCAACTTCAGCTCAACAGCCTAAAATAATTGGAGTGCGCCGATGGCCATAAGCACCGCTGAGCGGCGTGCTCAGAAAGGCGCACACAGTCCCTTGGACCACTTCTGAGTGGGAAGCAGTAAAGCAATCAAGGCTCAAGAGGGCGACTTTCCATCTTCCAGGTCTCTAAATGCTGTGTGATATATTAGTAGAATGGAAAAGAATCATAAAAACACATGGGGAAAGTGCCTGTTTTCCCCTCTTACTCCTCATACATCAGCTCCAAACGGCACGCCCTGGAGGAGCTGCACTTAAAACATGGTTGTTTACTCAATTATTTCCATGCATGTCCTATTTATTTAAGATCAAGACAAGTACTACTCGCCTGCTTGCTCTGCTGGCATTAATCATCTCCTGCATCCCAGACTGCTGGGGATGCAGGAGGTGGAAGGAACGTGACAGCCGTGCGTGTGGGCAGGCAGGGAGGGAGGTGGGCGTTTGCCCGTTGGAGCAGAGGTTTGGAGCAAGCCTGTGTGAATGTGAGAATTCAGGGCCTTTCCCTAAAGCCTTCCACAACACCCCCACCCTTTTTTATTGTTTCAGGTAAAATTTTGTTTTACACTCTATTTTCAAATTCAATTTGCGATCGAGATTTGCATTGGTGGGGGTCTGGGCTGAATCTCTCTCGGGCTAAGGCAGGCTATTTGTTTCTCCTTGGTGGAGGCTCACATGTCTGTAGCCTTTGAACACCTACTTTCAGTGTTGCCTCTGCAGCTGTAATGTCTTGGCACTTGACTGCTGTCAGCATGAGCTCCATTCAGAGCCACTGAAAGCACCTTGGCCACGTCTGAACAGAGCGAACTTTTATTCCCACTCACAACAGCACAGGCAGAAAGCACATCAAGAAACAACACCAGCACAGTGGGCAAAATCCAGCTAACTTGGTCTTTAACAACGAGGGCACAGATGGCACTGCCTGAGGCAGGGATTAAATCGGTTTGGAGAGGTGACAATGTGCTCGCTGGGAAGCACCACACTGCAAGGAGGAGGACACACAAGAGACACATGGAGCTGATGGAGCCAGTCCAGAGGAGGTCTACCAAAATGATCAGAGGGCTGGAGTACCTCCCCTATGGGGACAGGCTGAGAGAGTTGGAGCTGTTCAGCCTGGAGAAATCTCCAGGGAGACCTAAGGTCAGCCTTCCAGTAGCTGAAGGGGGCCTACAAAAAAGGCTGCAGAAGAACAGTTTGCAAAGGCCTGCATTGGCAGGATGAGGGGCAATGGTTTTAAACTAGAGTTGAACAGATTTACTTTGGACATTAGGAAGAAGTTCTTTACCATGTAGCCCAAGGAGATAGCAAAGATCTCATCCCTGAAGACATGCAAGCTCAGGTTTAGTGGGACTTTAAGCAACAAGATCTAATTGGGGATGCCCTTGTTCACTGCAGGAATGTTGGATTAGATACCCTCTAAAGGTCCCTTCCAACCTAAATCATTGTATGATTCTACGAGAAGAGACACAGCATCGCTCCTTAGATGGGACGCAGCCCACAGATGCAGGGATGTAGATTATGGTTTTCCCTCCATCAACAACTCTTAAATCAGCCCAGATCTATGGTTGAACATTTAGTTAGGTTGAAAACTGTGAATTCTAATTTGAATGTGATCCTAGTCAGCACAATCCTAACATGGATCAATCCCCTTTCTGAAGAATGGAAGGCAGACAGAAAGGCTTTGTGCCAACAACAGTAAACCTCATTAAACACTCCTACATAAACATCTCCCTTGTTCTGTCCAGAGCCAGTCCTTTAGATTGAAGCCCACTGGTAGCATAGACCTTATTGGGTGTTAGCCCATCTCATTAATATCTTACTTCTCGTTTATCTTACAATCATGGAGTTATTTAGGTTGGAAAAGACCCTTGAGTCCTAATGCCACCAAGCCCACTACTAAACCATGTCCCCTGCATACCACATATCTTACAATCACAGCACCACAGAATGTTGGAACTGACCTTTAATACTGCCAAGTCCAACTACTAACCACTGCCAGGTAACCACTAAACC
>VWYK01066160.1:25413-36122 GCA_013399775.1 Semnornis frantzii | reverse complement strand
AGAACAAAACAAAACCACCAAAGCAACAACAAAATCACCACAAACAAAGAAAACCAACAGCGACAACAACAAACACCAAGCAAACAAACAAGAAAACCCAGCACCCTGCAAAAACATCAACACACACCACCCCCCCCCACCTCCCAAAAAGACCCCAGCGCTCTGCAAAAACATCAAGCCACACAAACACACCTCCCCCCAAAAAAAGAAAACAAACAGCCAACAGGAAAAAATGCATCAGTGGCACAGATAAGAAACAAAAATTCACTTTTCCCAAATGCTTCTCCCAGGGTCTGGTTGGTCTTGCCCTTGATCACAGGGACAGAGCTGTCCCAGGGAGCCAAGCCTGGAGATGCCCAGCCAGCTCCTCTGTTTAGTGAAGACAATAAACTCACACCATAAAAATTACTTTCAGAAGTCTTGCTGGAATCTCAAGGTTGCTAATCCAGTGTTGCTCCCAGTTCTCTGTTGGATTAGAGAGAGGAAAATATTTGGTTTCGTATTTAAAATTAATTACAGTATCACAGTATCACCAAGGTTGGAAGTTACCTCAAAGATCATCAAGTCCAACCCATTACCACAGACCTCAAGACTAGACCATGGCACCAAGTGCCACGTCCAAACCTGCCTTGAACACCTCCAGGGACGGTGACTCCGCTACCTCCCTGGGCAGCCCATCCCAGTAGTGAATGCCTCTCTCAGTGAAGAACTTTCTCCTCACCTCGAGCCTAAACTTCCCCTGGTGCAGCTTGAGGACAGCTGAGGACTTCATGTGCCCAGTGTAGCACAGCATGAGGAATTATGATATTTACATTCACGTTCTGGTGTCATGGAGCAAACCTCTCACTAACGCCCTGAGACATGGGGCATGAATAGACTCCATCTTACTCTGCAACCACACACAGTTACCTCCTGGGTTCCTTTTCAGGATCACTTCTCCATTTACAGGATTTTTTTTTTTTAACTGTTTACAAGACATTTCAAATGGTTCCTCAAAAAATAAAGTTTCATTGGATTATAGGAGTATGTTTGCTACATGAAACGAATGTTGGGTTGCTAAAAATACATCATGTCGAACTTTTTTCGGAGCTCATTCTGTTGTTAGTCTTGAAACTGAAGCAGCCTCAGTAAGGAAACAAGCACCGGCACAGATGGTTTGGAAAATGAACCCTAAGGTTGGTGCAGTACAGCCCAGGGACAGATGGATAAATTAAAGCACAATGGCACATAGGCTGGAAATTGAGGAAATGTTCCAGGCCTTGCTCTGGGCTCAGTTTTTACACCTCAAGAGAGTCATCATATTCTTGCTGTTTCCCCACCATGGTTACTTGAAGGAGGGCAGTGGCTGCCCAAACCCATAATTTGTAATGATGAACTTGAACTAAGCCTTTTTAAAAAAAAATTTTTTCCCCTTTTTTCCTCTCTTTTTTACCTTCATTTTAAATTTTTTTTCTTTTCTTTTTTCCTTTTTTTTTTTTTAATCTTTTTTCTCTTTTTCCTTTTTTTTTTTTTAATCTTTTTTCTCTTTTTCCTTTTTTTTTTTTTAATCTTTTTTCTCTTTTTCCTTTTTTTTTTTTTAATCTTTTTTCTCTTTTTCCTTTTTTTTTTTTTAATCTTTTTTCTCTTTTTCCTTTTTTTTTTTTTAATCTTTTTTCTCTTTTTCCTTTTCTTTTTTCTTTTTTTTTTTCCCTTTTTTTTTTTTCCAGAGAGTTTATATATTTTCAGTCCTACCTTTCTGGGCACCAGTGACTTTCTCTCCAAACTGTTCCCTAANTGTAAATATTCCTGTATATTGTGTATATATCTGCTTGTCTGTTGTGCTAAGCTGTAAATAGAGCTTCAGTCCTTAACTTCCAGCTGGCTAAGTCTAGTCTGGGTGATTTTTCATTGTGTGCGTGTAGGGCAGGTTAACTCCCAAACCATCACACCCAACAATTCTATGATTTTATGAGATGCTCTTAAACCATGTGGAAACTTACTAGAAATTATTTTTAAGAGGGAATGGAGGGAAAAGGATCACCTGAGCAAATTGTCAAGGCCAAGGAATACCTGTCTTTATTGATCTATCAATAAGAGATCTCTCAATACAAAAATTTATTTCAGTTCTTAATACCTTGCCCTACCCAACTGGATCAGAAGTTCTTTAAAGTAGTGTGACGTGGGTATTAAACACCTATAGGTGATTCAAGAGTGGTACTTGCACCTCTGTGCTTTCCTGGCAAATTCTTTTCAAAATAACTCCTTTTGAAATAGGATTGGGAATTTTAATGGGATAGAACAGGTTTTGGCTCAATGTAGCATAATAATTTGTGGATCGAGGGAAGCTGTGGGATCTTCAAGCATCAGTATCCAATACTTTACATTTTTATTTAAAGCACCCCACTTTTGCAGCAAACAGCTAACTCACAAAGATAGTGAGGACAAAGGATTAATATAACCTTGCAGTATAACCTTTCCATGGCCTGAAGGCTCTGGCCTCTGGTAGTATCAGGACAAGAACTAGATCCAGCAGCATCTGTCTTTAAGAGACTCTCACTTCTGCCCAGACCGAGCCCCCTGAGTACTTTGACTGTTAGAACTGCATGCATGCATGGGCACAGCAGCCACCCTGCTTCCAACAGCATGTTTCCCCACGCAGTAAATTGGTTAATAACAGGGCAAAAGCCCCACTCCCCCACCCCCTTTGTTTTTGGTTTGTTTGGTTTTTTTTAAACCACAGAGACTAAATAAAGCAAAAAAATTGAACGTGGGGATGGTTTTATTCAGGAGATGTTTGAATCCAGCATCTAATTTAGCCAATATACTTTGAATTATATATAGGTTTAACATTTACTTTTCAGAAGCTCAAGGTTCCTTAAAAGGTCGTATTTCATTTTGTATTAGAACATGCCATGTTGGCTTTCTGCTTGTGGGGGTTTTTGCACATATAAGTGCTTAAGGTGAAATGTTTTCTACTTCCCAAAGCAGCAGATGTACAGCAGATGTACTTAATAAAAAAGTGTTTTCTTCATGCTCATTTCTAGTCAGCAGGAATTTTTCCTCTCTGTCAAACAGCAGCATAGAGGAATTCAGGCTGCTTTCTTCATGTTTCTGTCTCAGATTCTCCAGATACCAATGAATATCATTATAATATAAAATTCTTCTTCATGTTCATCACTGTACCTGAATGATTTGCCTGTCTAACTCATCATCCTGATTCCAGCTGTCCACTTTGTTTTTATGTGTTCTGGGAAATTTGAACGGAAACCAATTTTGCTTTAGCCTGTGGAACTTCAACTAGAAAAGAAACAAAGCACGTGTGAATCTTCCTCTCTTCCCCATCAGGTTCAGAAGAAGCATGACTGGAATTAAAGGAGTTAGGTCTGCATTATAACTACCAGAGCAAACCATGATATTTACTCTAAATTTTACAAGAGTGGCCTGGGTTTGACTCTGTTAAGCTGAGTATGGACCCAGCTATGTTGTGTCAAAGGTTCAGTAATGGACTTAAAGATGCTTCAGCTTATACAGCATTGCACTGGTTTGATTGAACTGACACAAACCCACGTGTGCATACCTCTGATTAGACTCACTGTAATGCAATTTGGGGGTCCACACCAGTTTTTACTTTATTCAGATTTAAATCAGTTGAGTAGCAGAACTTTGCCAATCCAACCTGTTTTGATTGGAGTGGATAAGGACAATTGCATGCAGGTTCCTGTTTGCAGATGCAGGGTGCTGTGTTCAAAGCAGGGCACTTACCTGCCTGATCTCTCCAGAGGAGGTCATCTGATTGCAGTCAAGGTACAAAGCTGAAACTTTTGAAGGCTGTTTGAAGCAGCCCTTAGTGAAGATCCAAAGCAAAGCAGTGTGACAAATGATGCAAAATCGGTAATCGCTCTTAATTTCGATATCCAGACAGAGATTGTTAATAACTCTGAGAATTGTTCATTAACATTAAATCTTGCCAGAAAATTTACTTACAAGGTTTGAAATGCAGGGTTTGGAAATTTATACACACAGGGAACAGGCAAAACTGAAACACTGTAAGAGGTAACCAGGAAAGGCAAACATGATCCTGGAAGAGAAGGTTCCTGTGGTCACTATACCGCTGGCAGTTCATTATCCTGCTTAGCCACTGGATGGATGCAGGAAGCTCCTTTCTTCTTATGGCAGAAAGCAATTAGTGATTACAAGAGGCTTTAAGTATTTGCTCACAAAATATTTTCAGGCAGTACCCAAAGCATGTGGAGGGGTTGCTCTCGGTGGTCTCAAAGCTGTTAGAGGCTTTGGAGTTTTCCCAGGCTCTTTTCTCAGGCAGCTGGGAGTCTGGCACTGTCACTGACCTGGTTCTTGTTGATTCCCCATTCAACAGCAGCCTTGCAGAGGGGCAGGCAGGATGCAATGCCATGTGCAGGTTTGGCACAATGTCAGGCTGGCTGTGCAGGCTGAGCACTGCAGGCATTTAGAGCCTGTGCCTGGTCGTGAGTTCCACACAGCTCAGGATGCAGTGGGGCAGCAGCAGCATGAATGAATGAATACAATGGCAGAGAGCAGATACAACAGCAGAGAGCAGGTTGTGCTACCTGCTCATCCCTTTTTATCAATGCAACCCGAGACTAACGGGCCTTTGGACACAGGTTAGCCAATCAGGATGGCACTTTGCCAATCTTGACCATATTAGGTGAAACCATAGGCTTGCTTTACCCAAATCTGGCCAGAACACAGCCTTGCACAAGGCAAGTGTGTGTACCTTGTTTACCACAGGACGCAAAACATGTCTGGGCAAGTCAGAGTCCTCAGACTCAGTGGCTCCAGGTTCTTTGTCCTCTTTCCTGCAGCTGGTTCTCTCCAAAACAGAAGGAGGGGGAGGAGGGGATAAGTCTATTTTGGCCTGTTTAGGCCTACCATGACAAGCAGCAGCGGAAAATGGTGTGGTACCTGCAGTGATGGAGCTGTAAAGAAAAAAGTCAATTCTGAAGCTAAGAAAGTGTCTTGGAGCTGAGAGTAAAACCACTGCGAAGTGCAAGGAAAATAATTGGAGAATACAGGAAGAAATGCAGTTTTCCACTTGATAGTTGGCAGCAGATGACTTCGGGTTTATTAAAATCATCAGCTAGTTGCAGCCCAAAGACTTCAAAGTCAGTCTCCTGCTTACTTCTTTTGAGGTTTGTGGATGACTCAAACAGAATGTGATATTTTGGTTTAATGGCAGGCAAAGGAACATCATTTTTCTATCACGCCAGTCTATAGGGAAGTATTTCACTCCAGAATTGGCTGCTGCCTTCTGCAGATGCAACTACTGCATGGAGCATCCCACTGTGATGCTCACCAACACATCAGTCTGCCTGAACAGACCAGCAGTGAAAACAGAGGAAATACCCAAAGGGAAAGCACAGAGTGTATAAAACATCAAGGGAAAAAGTTTGCAGAATGCCATCTCTTCCAGGGAAAACCTTCACAGCTCATCATCATGCTTCACCTAGCAGGCTCAGAAAGGTTGTGTGCATACCTAATTTAGCTTTGCAAATATGTCAGCGAGCATGGGATAGAAATCCACCTACAGTTTACAAAGCTGGAAGAATTTGGAAGATCCTGACCTATAAATGCAAGAAATATAAACTGTAGGTGCCTCAGCTCCAGCCTTCCTGTAGCACAAGAGCTACAGATGGCCTTCTACCATCTATGGCTCATCTAAACTGGTCATCTGAGTCCTGGTGTCAGTGAAGCGAGAGAGAGATGCAGCTTTTGAGGGTGAATCAGCCCATCTCAAGCCAGGAATTTGATGTGATTCATCTCATCTTGAAAGTAGGCACCTCTGTTCTTGTGGGATTCATTTTACATCCTAAATTACCCAAAGCCTAACCCACCTCATCCTGTCCAGATTAGAAAGCCTTGAAAGTAGCCTGCAGTCATGGAACCGTTCTGGGTGGGAATCATCTTCACTCTTTAGGACATTCAGAAATCAGATTTCCAAGTCTCAGGTAGTTGCTTTAGGCTTTCTTTGTCATCAGTGGAGCATAATGGGCACCACTGGAGATTCATCTGTTTTAGGAAAGGTGATTGGTTGAATCACCCTCTGGAAATGCTTACTGCCTTCTGTTAAGGCTCTTCACTGTCAGCAAAAACTGGGGGGGAAAGGCCTTTGAGGAATACAGAAGTCTTTTATGAGCTAGAAATACAGCAGTCTGCTAACAAGTGGAGAGCTTGGGACTGGTTGGCTGCAGGTGCACTGCTGGAAGCACTGTGCAGAAGTGCAGGGGAGACTAGCTCAAAGTTGACTTATATGTGTGCCAAATAAGTAAACACCCATTAAGTTCTCTGATCCTGGAGTGGCCTCTGAGGATGAGAACTTCGAACACTGTTTGATCAAGCTGTTTGCACAGTGTTGGATGGAGGGATGATGCCTTAGTCAAGAAGTCTACCTGGGGGCTGACATCTCTATCTATCTATCTATCTGTATATATCTATATGTATATAGCTATATCTCTATATATACACATACACAGAGAGAGAATTCCAATGGGCTCTCCAGAAGGGAGAGGATTCTGTTCCTTTACTCTGCTCTCCTCAGACCTCACCTGGAGTCCTGTGTGCAGTTCTGGAGCCCCCAGCACAGGAAGGACATGGAACTGTTGGAGTGGGTCCAGAGGAGGCCATGAAGGTGCTCAGAGGGCTGCAGCAGCTCTGCTCTGAGGACAGGCTGAGAGAGTTGGGGCTCTGCAGCCTGGAGAAGAGAAGGCTTTGAGGAGACCTTAGAGTAGCCTTCCAGTATCTGAAGGGGGCTACAGGAAGGCTGGGGAGGGACTATTGACAAGGTCTTGCAATGACAGGACAAGGGGCAATGGGTTTGAACTGGCAGAGGGGAGATTGAAACTGGATGTTAGGAAGAAGTTGTTTGCAGTGAGGGTGGTGAGACAGTGGCACAGGTTGCCCAGGAAGGTTGTGGCTGCTCCCTGCCTGGAGGTGTTGAAGGCCAGGATGGAGGAGGCCTTGAGTGAGCTGTAGCAGTGGGAGGTGTCCCTGCCTATGTCAGGGGATTGGAACTGGATGATCTTTGAGGTCCCTTCCAACCTTACCATTCTATGATGACATGAAAGCAGCAGCTGAAGCTCACTTTTTGCTCCAGCACACAGATTAAAAGAGCAAAGAGCTCTCAGTAGGTGCACAACTCAGAGTAAAATTTTCACCATTGGAAGTGCTGGGCTGGTTGATGGGAGGAGAAGCTGCTCCAAGTGTCATTGATATTGCCAGTTATGAAGGCTGAGTCCACACTTGTGTACTCAGGAATTTATGTTGCTAAAAACAGCAAAGCAGTTTTATCTGCAATAAATGTTTCTGTATTAAAGGTTCTTTGTCCTGTGTCATAACAATTAGGTTTGTGCCCAGTTACTCTGTAGGTGAAGCTGGTGGGAGGTGTTTGTTGCCCTGCCCCTCAAGAAATGCATTTTTGTTAGTTATATGCTAACTCAGGTATAGGTAAAAATGGTCTATACTCTACTTTTGTGGATGATGTGGTGTTAACTGTCACTGAACTTTCTCAGTTCCTTCTTATTAGATTTATGCAAAGTCCATACATAGCAATCAGAAATGACAGAGCACTGTGTACTGAGCTATAAGGCCTGGAGGGAGGCTGCAGAGGGACTGCGTAGTGATAGGACAAGGGGCAAAGAAGAACAGACTTAGATTGGTTGTTAAGAACAAGTTATTTACCATGAGGGTAGTGGAACTCTGGAGCAGGTTGCCTGGGGAGGTGGTTGGGGCCACATGCCTGGAGATATTCAAGGTGAGGCTCAACCGAGCTCTGAGCAACTTGATAGAGTGGAGGATGTCCCTGCTTAATGCAGAGGGATTTGGCTAGGTGACCTTTGGAAGTCCCTTCCAACTCAAACCATTCTATCCTTCTATGATCATTACAGCTGCATATCCTTTGTCCTCTTCTACTATGCCTTGGTGGATTAAGGGTTTTCTGGATGAAGGATTTGGGAGTTGCTTTTATATTACCCTTAACACAAGGCTATTGAGACAGTGACAGCTTTAGATATGCTCCTCACATCTTTTAAACCTAAGTAATTGCACTAAATTGTCATAAAGCTCTATAATTTCATAAATAAAGGATACAAATTAAAGGATATTTGTTTCTACTGACAGAAAATACATATGAGAATCCTTTTGAGAAGCAGCACAGATGTTTTAAATGCAGATTCATGTAAATGCAGTTAACTACAGAGCCAGTTTTTCTGCAGTTATGCTTCATTTATTTCTGAGTAGTCTCTTTAATTTTAATAGGTCTACATGCTAGAATAAAATTAAGCAGATGAATGTTTGCATGTCACAGCCTTAGGGGGCCAGTATATACCAGCCAAGATGTGTAATACATCTCAATGATGTATGTATGAGTTAAAATTGCTCTTTCACAAATAGATTCCTGAGTTAGAAAATGGTATATGATTGAACTACTTAAAGTAAGACAGAACATAGGCTTAAGAACTAAAGGATATAAACTGCCCATGACTGTATTTAGATTGGAAGTCAGAAGAACACCTTTAACCATCAGAAGAGGAGAACATCCTTTTAATAAAAAAAATGAATATAGAGGATTAAAATAGCTGTCAGCTACATCTTGGTTGGTTTAGCACAGTCTCATGATCTGATTCCTTGTGGCAGGCAGCAATGGAGTATGATGAGCCAGGAGCTCTGCTCCTGCCATCTTTTCCTTCTGGTATAATGTAATGAGTTCCTTCTAGTGTAACATAATGAGTTCCTTCTAGTATAATGTAATGAGTACTTTTTATGTAAATAACCTCCGTGGTTCTTCACAATGAGAGGTTAGATCCATGATAATCACCACATAGCTCATTACTTCCAAGCACTTCAACATGAAAGCTGTGAGGCGGAATCATGTCTTCTTGTGCAGAGGTAATTTGGCCTCTTGGAAATGGATAATGACCTTCAGCAACTGCAGCAGGAGGCTTGAAATGAAGGTGCTTGCAACATGTCCCTGAGTGTGAGCAGCATGAAAGAGAACACATTCACCAAAGGAGGAGCAAAAGAGGGCAGAAGACTGACTGATCTGAGAACAACATCTCCTCTTGCTCATTAGCTGGAGAGTCAAATTGCAGCGAATGTCCTCAGTTGACAGGCTGTGAACACCTAAAGGATGATCATTCTGGAGCACTCCAAATTCCTTCCTTCTCCCCTCCCCTGTGGGTTTGAATGAGAAGAGGGCGCAAAAACTGCTTTCTGCTCCCCGTCCTGCGGGCTTGAGGGGAGAACAGCAGAAGGCCTTTCCCTGGCCATGTGCTGAGCTGTGAGGCAGCCTGCGCTAGGATCGGGCTGGTGGCTGGCAGGGTCTGTGTGCCCAGGATAAATTGGCAAATGGACACTTGGTCTAGAAAAGAACAAATAGAGCAAGGCAGAAGGTGCAAGGTGCCTGCCTTAACAGTCCCTCACCTTGAAAGAGTTCCTGCTGTGAGAGGCCCTGTTTTGGACTGTCCTCACTTTTGGATGGCTCCTACGTTCTCACACAGCTCTTGGTTTTGCACCCTCCCTGCCTTTGGATGCCTCTCCCCACTTGCGCGCTGCTCTGTGCAAACTTGCAGGCTTGGCAAGTCCTGGGGTCCTTTTGAGAGAGCTGCCGGTTGCACCCAGACCCAACTGCTCTTGGACCATACTGCAGCCGACTTCCTGGCTGCTATTCCACACTGGGTAGACCTGAGCAGTTTGGCTCTCCCCTGCCGCTGCCGAGGCAGCGTCACTCCCACAGATCCCTGTCTGTGGCAGTCGTGTTTCGAGACGCTCCTGACTCTGGCAGCTTTTCCAGCCACCTTGGGCTGCTGCCGCCTGGATCCAGACTATTGGATATTGCTTGCAGCGTCAGAAGGCAACTGAGCTGCAGAGAAACCCAGCAAGGAAACATCGCCCAATACCTATCTCACCTCTGTGAGTAAAACCTGCTGCTGCTCCCTTAATTCTCTGCTCAGCCTTATGGATAGTGGGGTGAAGCTGTGTTTATAGATTAGCCTTTTCCACTTCCTGACTTCCTAAACCTCTAAATCTGCCCATAACATCCTGTTTAAGAATTCCTGATTGAATTAGAACCTGTAAATAAACCTAAACTAGTTCTGCATATAGTTTGGGGGCAGGGCTTTCAGGAAAATAAAATAATTCTATTTTTATAATTCCTGATTTGGCCACATGAATTCCCTGCCTCGACGACAATGATGCACAGTGAAAGGTGATTGTGAAACAGATAATTTAATGCACAAGTACCAACAATGGAAAAAAAAATAAAAGCGATGGTGTCTGATCCTTGAGGAAGTCAGCTATTTGTACCCAAAGAGTGACTAGTCCAGAGTTTTCAGAAGCACATCACCCTCTGAGGCAGTGAGCATATTATTCTGCTGCACAGTGTTGATAAGGGCCTCTCTGGGGTCAGTGGTGAAGGCAATACTCTCAACTTCAGCCTCCTACAGGTATAGCAGAGCTTTACAGGCTGAAGCTCTGGGATGATTTTCTTCAAGACAGAGGAATTCGGAAATGCTGTCAGCAGCCCTTTTGAATATCCAGTAAGTTTGATGTGCTGGTTTGAAGCTAATTGGAATATTTTAATTTAAAAAAAAATAGATTATAGGCTGTGAAAACCAAACAATGGTGATGTCTGCTTCAGTCACAGGCTTGCTGAGGTATATAAAAACAAGGACACAAATACAGATAAGAGAGAGAGTCTC